>MSJI02000803.1:0-30419 GCA_001931905.2 Cladosporium sp. IMV 00045 | reverse complement strand
GTAACAAGAGGAGTCTGGTAGTCGACGGCCATACGTCTGGTGCGGTAACCCTTGGACATGTAGTTGGCAGGACGTCTGAACCTGTTGGAGGAAGGCAGGTTGATGTACAAGTCGATCAGGTTGTTGGCCAAAGCGTGAGTCAAAGAGTACTCGTTCCTCTGGCCTTCGTCTTGGAGAGCCTCAAGGAACTGCACTTCAAGGTCGTTCTCGCTCAGGAAGTCGGCAGTACCAGCGGTGGCGAAGAGCTTGTAGCCAAGCTTGTAGAGAGTCTTGATAGAAGGCAACATCTCCATCTTGTCTTTGAAAGAACCGATAGAGAACAGAATGTTCTTCTTGGGAAGCTTGAAGCCAGTGGCGATGAGACCCTTGAGGTAGGCGTCGTACTTGGTCTTGCCGAAGCAAGCGACCTCACCAGTGGAAGCCATCTCGACACCCATGACAGGGTCAGCGCCGGAAAGACGGGAGAAGGAGAATTGGGGAACCTTAACACCAACGTAGTCGGCAGGGATGTTGAGCTCCGGGTAGGGCTGCAGAGGAATGTTGGCCATGGCCTTGGTGGCCATCTCAATGAGATCGCAACTCATGACCTTGGAAACGAAGGGGAAGGAGCGCGAGGCACGAACGTTGCACTCGATGACCTTGATGTCGTTGTCCTTGGCGATGAACTGGATGTTGTATGGGCCAGTGATGTTGAGGGCGTCACCAATCTTGCGAGTAGCGTCCTCAATTCTGCGAATGGTCTCTGGGTCGAGGTCCTGAGGGGGGAGAATCAGGGTAGCGTCACCAGAGTGAACACCGGCGTTCTCGACGTGCTCAGAGATGAAGTGGCCGATCATGGTACCACCGCGGGCGACGGCATCCATTTCGATCTCCTTGGCGCCCTCGATGTACTTGGTAATGACAACGGGGTGGTCCTTTGACACGTCCGCGGCCTGGTTGAGGTACAGGGCAAGATCGTGCTCGGAGTACACGGTGTTCATGGCAGCGCCAGAGAGCACGTAAGAGGGACGGACAAGGACGGGGTACTTGACTCTGTTGCAGAAGTCCTTGGCCTCGTCGATGCTGGTCAATTCCTTCCACTCAGGCTGGTCAACACCAAGTCTGTCAAGCATTCTTGAGAACTTGTAGCGATTCTCCGCCGTGTCGATCATCTCAGGAGAGGTTCCAAGAACCTTGACGTTGGCGCGGTACAGCTGCAGAGCGATGTTGTTGGAGGTCTGGCCACCCATCGAAATGACAACACCTGCAGAACGCTCGAGCTGGTAGATATCGAGGATTATCTCATTCGTGATATTCTCGAAGTAGAGGCGGTCTGCCTCGTCGTAGTCCGTGCTGACGGTCTCGGGGTTGTACTAATTTGGGTTTCGTCAGTAAAGTTCTGGATTCTCAAAGTCGAGGAAGGTAGGTGATGATTGCGACATGCGGCTCTCGACACGCACAATTCAATATTTCGGATTGGCGCATGAGATAGCAGCACAAAGCATACTGGGAAGAAGGGAGAACGCGTCTCTGCAAAATTGATTTGCGAGAGCGGTTTCGAAAGGAAAAGGGATACATACGTTAACCATAACAGTCTTGTGACCATTCTCGCGCAGAGTGCGAACAGCACGAACAGAGCACCAATCGAACTCGACGGAAGAGCCGATACGGTACACACCGGATCCAAGAACCATGGTGCCCCTGTCGTTGAAGTCGATATCGTGCTCGGCGGCGTTGTACGTGACGTAGAGGTAGTTGGTGAAAGCCGGGAACTCGGCGGCGACGGTGTCGATCTGCTTGACGAAGGGCATGATGCCGTTGTCGAGGCGGGCGCGGCGCACGTGGTTCTCGTTGCTGGACCAGAAGACGGCGAGCTGCTTGTCGGAGAAGCCCTGCTCCTTGGCGTGGCGGAAGAGGGCGGGCGTGATGTTGTCGACGGTGTGCGAGGACATCTGCTTGCGGAAGTCGCTGAGCGCCTTGAGCTTGGTCAGGAACCAGCGGTCGATCTTGGTCAGCTCCCAGATCTTCTCGACCGAGTAGCCGTTGTGCATGGCGTTGGCGATGGCGAACATGCGCTGGTCGGAGGGGGTCTGCAGCTCGGAGTCGAGGTCGATGGACATGAGAGCCTCAGTCTCGTTGAAACCAAGGTTGCTCGGGTCCACGGCGCGGATGGCCTTCTGGATGGCCTCCTCGAAAGTCCTGCCGATAGCCATGACCTCACCGACACTCTTCATGGAGGAGCCAAGGAGCGTGGAGACACGGGTGAACTTCTTCAAGTCCCAACGAGGAATCTTGACAACGCAGTAGTCGAGCGAAGGCTCGAAGCAAGCGCAAGTAGACTTGGTGACAGAGTTCTTGATCTCGTTGAGAGGGATGTTAAGACCAAGCTTAGCGGCAACGAAGGCCAAGGGGTAACCGGTGGCCTTGGAGGCAAGGGCGGAAGATCTCGAAAGACGGGCGTTGACCTCGATGATGCAGTACTCCCTGCTTTCGGGGTTGAGTGCGTACTGGATGTTGCACTCACCAACGACACCAAGATGTCTAATGACGCGGACGGCAGTAGTACGGAGCATGTTGTAGTCCTCGTCGGAGAGAGTCTGCGAGGGAGCAACAACCACGGAGTCACCAGTGTGAATACCGAGGGGATCGAAGTTCTCCATGTTACACACGGTAATGCAGTTGTCCTGGCAATCACGGACAACCTCGTACTCAATCTCCTTCCAGCCCTTCATACTGCGCTCAATAAGGATCTGAGGGCTGACAGCGAAGGCCTTTTGGCAGAGCTCCTTGAACTCCTGATCGTTGGCAGCGAATCCACTGCCGAGACCACCAAGAGCGTAGGCAGCACGAATGATGACGGGGAAACCGATCTCCTTGACGGCAGTCTCGGCCTCCTCCCAGTTGTTGGCAGACTTGGACTTGGCGCAAGGAGCACCAATGGAGTCCATGCTCCTGGCGAAGAGCTCACGGTCCTCAGTAGTGATGATGGTGTCGATCGGGGTACCAAGAACCTGGACACCCAGCTCCTCGAACTCATCCTTGAGCTGGATACCAACGGAGAGCGCAGTCTGGCCACCAAAGGTACAGTAGATGGCATCCGGCTTCTCCTGCTTGATGACCTTGCGGACGAATTCAGCGTTTACGGGCAAGAAGTAAACCTTGTCCGCAAGACCCTTGGAGGTCTGAATGGTCGCAATGTTGGGGTTGATCAAGATTGTGTAGATGCCCTCCTCTTTCAGAGCCTTGATGGCCTGGCTACCAGAGTAGTCAAATTCACCAGCCTGACCAATGCTGAGACCACCACTGCCGAGAACAAGAACCTTCTTGACGTTGACCTTGGGCTTGAGAGCCATGTTCTCAGCGGCGTCGCCACCGGGGAACTTGACGGGCTGCTGCATCTTGCTGGGGTCGTTGATCACATCGGTGATAGTGCTGATGAAGGTGTCGAAAAGGAACTCGGTGTCGCGGGGGCCAGGTGCGCTCTCGGGGTGGAACTGGACACTGAAGTAAGGACGGTTGACGTGCCTGATACCCTCGTTGCTGTGGTCGTTTGCGTTGACGAAAAGCTCGCTCCAGCCTTGAGGCAGAGTGTCGGCGTTGACGGCGTAACCATGGTTCTGAGAGGTGATGTAGCACTTGCCGGAGAGCACGTTGGTGCAAGGAATGTTGTGGCCACGGTTACCAAACTTCATCTTGAGGGTGTCGGCGCCGGCGGCGCGAGCGAGAAGCTGGTGGCCAAGACAGATACCGAAGATGGGTGTCCTGGCCTCCTCCATGGCAGCCTGAATGTGCTTGACGGTGTTCTCCATGATGGAGGGGTCACCGGGACCGTTGGAAAGGAAGAGACCATCGTACTCCTTTCCAGCCAGCTTGGGGAAATCGTAGTCCCAGGGAACGACCTCAACCTCGACGCCGCGAGAGATCAGGCAGCGCAACTGGTTGAACTTAAGACCAACATCGACACAGACAACACGCACGGGTCTACCAGACGGATGCTTCAACGCAACGGACGGGCTTGGAGAATAGATTTTTGGTTGAGGAGTTGAGACTATGAATCAAAATCAGATTCAATCTTCTATGTAGGGAGGGCAAAACAAAGACAAGCTCACCGTCAGCCACCAAGTTCCTGATGTTCGGATCGTACCAATCGAGTTCCTCGAACACCGGGATTTCCTTGGTCGTTTCGCCGAAGTATCCGTTGACGGTGCCAGGGACCGACAAGCCGTGGGACTGCTCAGTCGGCACGGCGGGGGTGGCCAGGCCATTGGGCGTCACGGCGCCGCTGGGAGTGATGGCGCCGTTGGAGGAAGAGACAGAGAGCTGGCGCGAGCCGGTCTGCTTGAGCAGGCGACCCAGCATGCTACCCTTCTCTCTTATCCTCTTAGTCAAAGCACGGGTATCCACGCCGCAGATGGCGGGCACATTCTGCTCCTTCAGCCATGTTCCAAGCGAAGACGCGGCGAGGTAGTGCGAGTAGTCCTCTCCGCAGTAAGAGGCGACCACGAGACCAGCAATGTGAATCTGGTGGGCCTCGAAGTGCGCTGGCAGGTCAGGAAGGATCGGGTCCCTCGTTTCTCTTGAGGGGACACCGTAGTTTCCGACCAAAGGGAAGGTGATGACCAAGATCTGGCCGCGGTATGAAGGGTCAGTGATGGACTCCGGGTAGCCGACCATGCCAGTCTGGAAGACCAGTTCACCGGCAACGCTGCGGTCAGCACCGAAGCTCTTCCCCTCACAGAAACGAATGGCATCGTCGCCACTCTTGACCTCGAGGGCCATCATGCCCGAGCTCTCCTGGGCGGCCATTTCCAGAAGCTGCAAGTTGTCCCTGCTGTGGCCTGCAGAGTGATTAGAAAGTTGTGGTTTTGGGAGTAAGGTGTGCTTGCGCGGAGCAAGGATCGGTGAGATAAAAGAAGAAAAACCCTTCGGCGCCTGGCATGAAGAGAAAGTAGAGCCAGAAAAAAATTAGACCGTGCACGGTCGTTGATCTGCGGCCAGAGCTTGCACTAAGCCCCGCATGCCGCGCTTCCACGGCTTCGTCAAGGCAAAACCGCGCGTGTGGGTTGAAATGATGAAGTGAAAAGATGGAGAGCGGAAGGAGGGAGATTCTCCACGTTTAATGGGAATGGGTGGGTGTCGATATTGATATACTGACGTTGCAACAAGCGCTGAGCAGATTGCCGTGCTGTCTATCCTACAAGAGATTGCTCCCGCGAGACATGAGCGAAGTCGCAATTTGGCCAGCAAGGTTTTATTTCTGCGCCAGAATCGGGCAAGGGTATCTACCAAGTGATGTCAGGGCACCCGGTCCTAGAGCAGGCCCTGGCACGTGCCTCACGGTAGAACATTGGAGTGACTGGATCAGCTGTGCAACGAGCCAAACGTTCTGGTGATGATGTGACGGGCCTGCGGTGCTGCTGTTTGAGCATTCACAACAGTCACAGTGATAGCCCTGCAATGAGTAGCTCCTCAAGCCATTGGGAAACGGTGGAGTGGTGAAAAGCTTGAGGCGGAGTCTAACCCGGGACGGGTGAGCTTGACATCGCACCTCTCGCAGGACGAAGGGGAAGTCGACAAGTCATGTTGCAGAGATTGCGAGAATCGAATCAAATCAATTGTCGCTCATGTAATCAGCCGATCTATTTCGGTCCCAAAACGCCGCCGCTCTACCCTGGTCTAGCATTGCTTCGCAGCACGCACCTCCCAATCATGCAAGGACCCGAACGAAAAGAATATTGCAAATGAAACCAGTCAAACAAAAAGAACACGGCCGAATGCAGTCCAGCCTCTTTCTCTAAATGCCAAATACCACCTTCATCCTCTCGTACACGTAGAAGCTCGTTGCAGCCAGTGGCACCACTTTCACGTACCCAATCCCCAAACCGACGTAGAAGCCACGGAAACCTTTCGATTTATAGATGTTCCCGGCGACTTCCGTCATGGTCAAGCGGTGTCCGTCACCGACGACTCCTCCAACCTGCATCCTTCTCCTGATGACTTCGAGCGGGTACGAAAGCGTTTGTGACACCAGACCTGCCAGCGCACCTGTCGTGAGCTCTGCCCACGCGCGAAGAGGTGGAGGCTTGTTGGGTGCTAATTGTCGCTGCGAGCGTTCGGAAAGTGGCAAGACCGTGTAAGGCGCTAGAGACTTTTTCCGCATGAAATCGCCGGCTGCGTCGTGTGTGAGGAAACTTGAGCCAGCGTAAGGGATCATGCCCCAGAGGGTAGGCGTGAATCCGCGGAAGAAGTTCGCAAGGCCTCGTTGTTGTGTTACCGCGCTGACCGCCCGTGTGGATGTTGCGACTGCAGCGGCCGCCTGTTCTGACACAGCTGCGACGTTCTGTGAAACCTGATGTACTGGCGGCGCCGGCGGTCTCTCATTGTAGATCGTCCGGCATATGTCCCTCAGGCCAACACGCTTGTCTGATTTGGTCTCAAAAGCCAGCCGTACGCGGATGACTTCGAGTGGATATGTTGCGAAAACACTGAAGCAGCCAGCTATTGAGCCAGCCAGAAATCTCCTGATGTGTGTTTCTTCCCCCTTGTTCTTGATAACCATTGCACGCACTTGTTCGTAAGCGAGGAACTTGATGCCACCGTAAGGGAAGATCCTCAGCAGTGTCGCCGAGTGGCCACGGAAAAGTCCTCTTCCACCGTCATTCCGGTAAATATCCCGCATCGCCTTCAGTGCTCCCGTCCATGATCCAGTGTATTTGGCAAATTCCGGGTTGCTCGCCTGGAACAATATCTTGACTCGGTCGAGCGGACCGACAACCGTCTTCGCAGCACATGCTGCAATGCCTCCCGCTACGCCACTGCGCATAGCATACTGCCAGCTCTGTTGTTGTACCTTAGCGCTCCCGCTATCGCTCGATGGTCGTGTCGCTGCTGCGGCTGCATGATCGGAAGGTCCGGAGGGAGATATCGCAGGCGGAAGGTTTGGTGGTGCTGCTCTGGCGGAGGTCATGTTTGAAAGGTCGGTGGACGATGCGCCATGGCTGACTTGCCCTTCGGCAACTGCGCTCATCGAGCAGAAGAAGAGAAAAAACGAAGGCGAAGATCGTTACCGGGTATGTTCACCATGCGGCAAGAAAGTTCGGATCGAAGACTTGGTCCTGATGGCTCGTGATCTGGTGTTTGTGCGACGGCGTGGCGAGATGTGCGTCGATTGCCGAGCAAATGCGGTATATGTTATGGTATATGCGTTGTGTGAATAGCGAAGTGCAAGCAAATGAGAGCGAAACGAAATGTGTTTACCACCCGGCTGCCGGTATGGCGGGAGTGTGAGGGAGCCTCTCGGCGCGCGCGATGACGGCGATTACTGTTGTTGCCGAAGAATCGTCCGGGGTTCTCTCGCCCACCCGAGGTATCTGCACGCCAAACGCAGAGAAACGTCCAACGGCTGCTTGAGCCGCTCCGGCTGAAAACGGGTGTACTTTTTAAAGCCGGAGAGCACGCGACAACTGCACCTGTCCCGCGAAGGTCTAGAAATGTATATACATGCTGAAGTGTATTAGATCGACTACAGGGCAGTGTCCCAGATACGAGGTGACATGGGAGAACGCGTTCAGTTAGAATGCTAGCTGTCTGTGCAAAAGGTCCTTTCCACACCCTAAATTCTACCATAGCCGTCCACGTTCACCGGCAACTATGTCGCAAGACACAACACCACCCATGACACTATGGCAGGCGTCTCGATGAGTGCGATACTCTGGCAATCTGAAGACGACAACACCACCCTAATCGATATACCGCGCTCCATCTCACTGGCGCAAGGACCCGGCGATGCATCACATCGAACATTACTCTCCACAGAGCCATTGAAAACTCCATTCCAAACAAATGAGCCCAAGACCGCCGCCGCTCGAGCAAAACTCGTGCATAACACTGTCGACGCTGTTTTGCACGCAGAGTATGCTGAGGTAATCCAGGATGCTCTAGCGAAAATCAAAGCTTCTCATCACGATTCTTGGTGCATGCACAGACCTTTCGTCGAGCAGCAAACAGGAGACACGAGAAAGCGAAAAGCAAACTCTCCGCCAGAACCACAGATCAACCAAGAGCATGATGCTTCCGACGACAAGCGAAAGTGTCACCAGCAAGAGAGCCCGCAAGCCAACCTGCCTGATGGACTTCTCGCGTCCTTGTCGGCAACAAATCTTACGAGGATTCACGGAATCGAGGACGAGAATCTTGATGAGACTGAGAATGAACAAACCTCTCTTGAAAGACAGTCAGGCGGCAAACACAGCCAAACAATGATATTCCTAGCCGACCCAAGCAATCCCAGCGACTTCTACAACTTCTTCGTCCCCCAAGAATCCTCTTTCATTCTAGGCCCATGCTCCGATTCCCGCACCCTGCACACCAACAACCGTATCCAAGCAGAGGAATTCGAAGTTCCCAAAACCTTCGACTTCATCCTCCTCGACCCGCCCTGGCCGAACAGATCCGTCAAGCGAACCCACAAAACCGCCAACTCCACCTACACCACCGCTCCAACGCTCAATGACATCCACCAGCTCCTAATGGGCATGGATCTAGACATATTCATGGCAGACTCCAGTCTAGTCGCGATCTGGATCACGAACAAGCCCGCGATCCGCGAGTTGGTCCTCGGTCAAGACGGACTGTTCGATTCTTGGGGCGTGGAATTGGAGGAGGAGTGGCTTTGGCTCAAGACTACAGAATCCGGAGAACCGCTGACGCCGATTGATTCTGTGTGGCGCAAACCGTATGAGGTGCTGCTGCTTGGTCGGAAACGCAAGCGGTACCTTGAAGCTGCGGCGCAGGCTTCGGTGGAGCAGGAAGCTGTTCGGAGAAGGGTTCTGGTCAGCGTACCTGATTTGCATTCGCGGAAACCGTGTTTGAAGGAGTTGGTCGAGAAGATGGTTCCCGATGAGAGCAGCTATCGGGCTCTCGAGATTTTTGCTCGAAATTTGGTTGCTGGTTGGTGGAGCTGGGGCGATGAGTGCGTCAAGTTTAATTGGGAAGGGTTTTGGAAAGAGTCGATGGACCAGTGAGCACTTTAGGGATCAGGAAATGTCCTGGAGGCTGAACTGTCTATCATTGAACCAATTTGCTTGAGTGGGTGCAGGATTTCGGTGCTGGCACATCACCCCAACCCTAACCCTAGGCGAGAGCTTTTCTAACTTCAAACGAGGATTTCAACTGACTGGAACTTCACATGTGTGCTCTTTTGTCTCTATTGATATTGTTTTGTGGTGTGCTGAATGCTCGATAGTATCTGTGGCGATGCCTTTGACGTCTACCTTTCTGTTGCATTCCCGTTACTGAACAACTTGAACATCACATACCTGTGTGCTTGCTCGCTGCGGATATCATCCCGAACTTCCAATTAGCTATTGATTCGATGAGCGAGAAAGTTTAAAAGTGTGTTTCTCTGTGGTATCTGTGGTAGTGTCGTCGGCTTGATGTGTCTGCACTTGCTGCTCTTGAGGTGGATATTCACAAATATATATATCTTCGTCGCGGTCGTTTTACTTCCCATTAGCAATATTACTTGTGATACTACCATTCCAACATACACATAGATACACATAATAAATGGCTTAGATGGGCCTGACTCTGGGTAAACTACGCATGAGCCTCCATAGCACTGTCTTGCAAAGTATATCATCGCCGTCTACAGACTAGCGCAAATTCGTTTCAAAAGTCTGACATCTCGCGAGTGTGTTTCAAGACGATCAACGACCTTTCTTTACATGTGCATGACTGATACGATCAGATTGTCTTCACGAGCAGAGAGCGGACCCTTACGACCGTGCCTGTGGCCCCATGAGAAGCAGCTCCCACAGCCCCGACTCATGATCATCCATACCTCGGTTGAACATTATTCCCACTGGGCGCCAATAGAAAATGTCACAAATCAACCGTCGGGTCCAACGCAGCAGGCGGCTGTGTCGAAGTGACATGGAGCGCTGCATGATTCACGCAAACAACATGACGCCGATCCGCGCAGAGCCGCCGAAGCGAGCGAAACGGTGATGACCAGGCGCGCCAGGGCGAAAAGCATTCGGTCACGATTATTGGGATCCATTTTCGCCTGTTTTGGGATGCCACCCCGTGGAGCAGCGGTATTTTGGCGGGGCGCCACATGACGAGATCCCAGAGCAGAATCTTCGTCCAAGACGAGGCCAAGGTTGACGCCGAGAAGCGCAAAGCCCAAGCCACGTTGCTTGCTCTTACGACAAGTTCGAAAACCGAAAGCATTGCATAAACGACTAAAATTCCGAAGATTGAGGCCGGCCGAGCATCCGATTGAGGAATTGTGAATGCGATCGGGAGATATGTGTCGTTTGATGTAGGATTGCCCGAAGGGAGGGTGAGAATGATTTATGAAATAGAAGTGGCCATCTTACTTAAACAGGTGGCACGGAGCGTGCATCAGCGAACGGAGATGAGATGTATCAGACATTGCAGCTCAATCTGATCAAGCATCTGACTCTCATCGTGCTCCTAGGTTTCGCACATGGTTCTATGCATCAACGTTGCTAACCAAGTCTCCCTCGAACTGGGATCTGCACAACAAGACTGTTCAAGAAGTGCAAGAAATCTGTAAATCCACGTGTGGATATATCGTTGCAGGCCGTTTCACGTCTTACTTTGTGAGCCTACAGTACGAGTCGGAAGCCGATGTGATGAAGTGGCCTCGTGGCTTCCGACGCGTTAGCTAGTCCCGGCACATGTTGGACCCTGGGTACATGGTTTGGCTTTTCATGACAAGCGCTCAGAGAGCTGACTGTCTGAATAGAAACGTTGTCGGTAGGAAACGATCGCTGATCGAAGCGAGATTTACCATTTGGTCAGTATGTTGCGAACTGAAGGCGCAGGTAGGCCAAGCGATGTTGTCGTCCTCGATTGTTCTCGGATGAATGCACTTGGGCTCTGATGGAAAGGTCAATCTGGTGTACGGCGCAACACAGAGGCTAATGCTGCTGTAGCGCTCGTCGAAGGATATCGACCTCATTCGCCGCGCAGAAAGCGCACATGTGTTTGAGCAGCGCTTATTGCGGACCGGCTCAATTGGTTCGTATGATTATTATCAGCTTAAATGGTCACGCAAATGCGCGCGTGACCCATGCGACTAGCAATCTGCAGGGTCGCCTAGTATTCGCGAAAGAATGCTCCGGTGAACATTTTCTGATTGGGACAGATTCCGAGCAGGCCAAGTACAGAAAGATGATAGTGGAGCCAACAACGTTCCCAGGAAATGAATCTGTGCCAATGGTCACCACTCAGGCATGTGAGATCGTAGCAAAATATTGTCACACGTGCAGAAACACATGCCGCTCTTGCGATGAATACCAAGACCTGATGGTGCATCGCTGTCACAGGAAGCAGGGGTTGGGAATACAAAGGCCCACTCGCACACACTGGCACGACCAAACTAAACCTCCATTATTGTTCCACAAAGTCAGTGCGGAGGTGGACCGTTGTTGCGGAGGAACTTTTGCGGGTTTGTGGATTGGCGGCGCGGGTGACCACGGGGGAGATATGGGTCTGCCAGATGGGCCGTGTGCGCATCGTTTCAGTAGGAGCCAAGGGGCCTTTTGTGGTAGGCCGACGGATGCAGAAATGAAGAATTCGATGTTTGGTAGGCGCAGAATTGCCTTTCAGCCCGCCTCTGACTTACCAGGCCTTTTTCTTCCTTCTGAAACAGATGGCTCGCAGCGTACCCTGCCTGCACTGTTGAGGCATGACGTCGGGCGAACCTCGCAGCGAAGGAATTACGTAGGGATGGCCAAGAGTGAGGCTCAAGGTCGAAGAGCCGCTTGTGAGAGTGAAGGAATGGGAAGCAGACGAGCCAAGGCGTACTCCCTCCTGACAATCTCGCAATTCTGGATCTTGTCGCTGAGCAAGGACGCTCGGCTTTCTTGGTCAAGACCTCCACAGCGGAGGGTGGATGTGGCCTTGGCCAGGACTCGGTACGGGAATCGGGTGCCCATGGGCGGCCGTCATACTTTGAGTGAAATGCGGGTGGGCAGTCCAGCGGCGCAAGGGACAAAGGCGTATGGATGGTTCAAGAGTGTAAGGCGTCGTGATAGTAGAAGAAAAGGCGAAGATGCTCGCGAAAGGAAGATCACCTGTAGTCGCCAAGGGCACCGCGGAGCGCTTTCCGTCTAGCGCCACCCAACGTCCACCACCGCGCTGTCCTGGATAGGCGCGAGCAACAACATGCAGGCAAATCGTCTTCAAGACTCGGATCGACTGTGTCCGACAGCAAATGATCGCCTCGATGCCACCGATGTGTATGCTGCTCCGTGGGCGCACTGTGGGCCGTCAAGTGTGCCCCAAAGGCACGTGGCGAGTATCGCTCCCGCGCCAAACTTGACAAGACCTCACGACCACACGAATAATGCTATACCAAAGGCCCTCTGGGGTCAAATATTCGCCATCCACACGCGGTCTGCAACTGCCCGCGGACGACCAGTCGACTGCTACCACTGACGATTGCTATCCCACCCTTGGCGTTGGCCACCGGGCTCGTCGTCTCCACTGCACGACTCTTCGAGAGTGTTGACTTGGCGCCTAGATGCCTTGGGATGCGTAAACACTCAGCGTTGTACTTGGCCTGCTATGGCCGCGTACCGACGCTGGTTTCACCCAACTGCAGGCGTTGGCTCACGTCACAATACTGGAGACGACAATGTTTCTACGATGCCGCATACGGAATGTCCGAGATAATGGCGCCCATGCCCTCAGACCATACCTTGGCGATGTTGTTGGCTCCTAACGCCTCTGACATCCTATATCAACTGGGGAACCCGCATCCCCAGGAAAGTCGATCTCACCCACCTCACACCCAAAATGTCGTCTCATCCGGATTCCGAGAAGCCCAAGGTGGAAACACCTGGCCAGCCCCAGGGCCCAATGGTCGAGAAGAACGAGAACGAGGACTCCGGCACGTCTTCGCCGGCTGATCCCTCGCTCAACTATGTTCCTGAGAAAGCAGGACCCCCTACCACGTTCATGGGAAAGCTGGGAACGTGGATGGGAAACCTGCCTGAGTGGAATGCTGGAGGAGGAAAGAAACTGTCCGGCAAAAGCCTCAACTTCTACATTGGCTTCATCGCTTCCAACGGCTTTCTCATGTTTGGCTACGATCAGGGTGTGCTCAGTGCTCTCATCACTCTCCAATCATGGCAGGAAGTGTTCCCGCTCATGACACCCAGAGAAACCCCGAACGACCTTTGCTGGATCGATGGTGATCGCAGCCGACCTGATCCCACTCAATGTACCGGCGATGCAAACTTGCAAGCTTTCGCTATCGCTATCTACCAAATCGGATGTTTCCTCGGAGCTGTTGTCATTCTCTTCTACGGCGAGAAATGGGGTCGCAAACCCTCTACTTTCTGGGGCTCTCTTGTCATGATTATTGGCACTATTATCCAGGCTGCCGCGAACGGATACGCAATGATTTGCATTGGCAGAGTCGTTGGTGGTGTCGGAAATGGAATGGTTGGTACCGTCGATCAGGCGTCACTGCAGCAAATTGCTAATAATTCCACTAGGTTACTTCAACCATCCCGACATGGCAATCAGAGTGTGCTCGACCAGAGAAGCGTGGTGTCATGATTATCATGGCTGGTGCTATCATTTCCGGTGGTGTCATGATCGTAAGACATCCAAATCCTCTTCTCCCTTGCAAGTTAACTGACTGAATCTCGCAGGCTTACTGGGTTGATTATGGCTTCTACTTTGCCACGGGCTCTGTCCAATGGCGCTTCCCCGTCGCCTTCCAGTCATTCTTCACCATTGTCGTCATGGTTGGCCTGCTCTTCCTCCCGGATTCTCCCCGTTGGCTTTTGATGAATGGCCGTAATGAGGAGGCTCACGATGTAATCTCCCGTCTCCTCGGTAAGGATTTGCAAGATCCTGAGGTACTTGAGGAGATGAGAAGCATTCAGGAATCGCTCTACATCCAGAACAGAGGTGGTGGCTTCAAATACCGCGAGCTGCTCACCAACGGCCCCTCTCAGAACTTCAGAAGAACCTTCCTCGGAGCGCTTTCGCAGTTCTGTCAGCAATTCTGTGGTATTAACCTTGTCGTAAGTGCCTTTCATCGTGCCAACATGACACGACACATCATGTTGACCAAACTTTCTAGACCTACTATGCCACATACATTTTCGAGAACTCTCTCGGTTTCGACGCGAACTTGTCTCGTCTTATTTCAGCTTGCAACGGCACTGAGTATTTCATGGCTTCTCTTCTCGCCATCCCGGCCATCGAGCGCTTCGGTCGCCGCGCGCTGATGTTCTTCGGCGCTGCTGGCATGTCAATTGCCATGGCTATCCTCGCTGGTGTGGTTTCCACTGGTCAGCCCGATCCTGTAACCGGCGCTCCTGTTCTCGAGACCGGATATGGTGTCACCGCCGTGGTCATGCTGTTCGTTTTCAACTCTTTCTTCGGTATCGGCTGGCTCGGCATGACCTGGCTATTGCCCGCCGAGCTCACCAACTTGCGCACTCGTATTCACGCCAACGCCGTGTCTACCTGCTCCAACTGGCTTTCTAACGTACGTTGCAACTCCAATTCATGCTTACGACCTCCACTAACAATCTCTTGCAGTTCGCTATTGTCATGATCGCCCCTCCCGCGTTCACCAACCTCACCTGGAGAACCTACATTATCTTTGCTGTTCTCAACGCAGCACTGATCCCCACCGTCTACTTCCTCTTCCCCGAGCCCAAGGGCAGAAGTCTCGAGGAGATGGACGTCATCTTCGCCAGCGCGTGGGCCGACGGCGTCAGCCCCGTCGGACGTGCTAAGCACATGCCCAAGCTCGTTGGTGCCCAGGTCGAGGCCGAGCTTGCCAAGTACTTCGGCGAGGAGGAGGCCAACATCAGGAGGAGAAGCTCTGTTGCTCAGCAGCAGGCTCACCAGGGCACTCCTGCCGCCACGCAGGGTGCTGGCTTTTAAACGCATCGGAAGACTTTCTTCCAACTTGGGAATGCAAATCCCTACACTCAACCTTACACGCATAGTCGGCATGCGGCCGGCTGTTACACACTATACCCAAAGATGATAGATTTACATAGACATAAACGCAGACCGCGTCTGCTAGAGGATACCAATAGATTTTCGTTGTCTTCCATCCATATATTCACTCCTCATCCACCTTGCTGTCGATGTACAACATCTGACCACTCCTTTGCACATCAAAGTTTGATGGAAAAGGAAAACGGTCGCAATCTACAATACCGAAATGAGAAACTAAAAATGACAGCTACTACACGATCTTACCAGATGGAGAACCTATTGAAAGATCAATGTCCACAGGTATGGGCCTGCTATCGTCGTACATCAGCTTTCTAGATTACCTCTTGGTCCTTGGGAGAGACAATAGTTTCAAGAGAGGCTATCATTTCAAATTTTTTTTCGACTTGCACACCTTGGATGTCACTGCCTGAAGATGCGTCTCTACCCATTCTGTATACTTACTAAACATCATGGGGATATAATGGAAAAACTGCGATATTCCGGCTAGAGTTTTGATTCGAATGCCGATTTTCGTTCGGGTTTTTCTACTACTACTCTGACAGAACCAAGAGGAAGGGTATCTATCTAAACAGAAGACACCGCCGTGGTCACCATCCAAAACAGCACACAACCGTCGTGGAGAGCAAAAGAGAGGGACAAGAAAGAAAAGAGAGGGAGAGAGAGAGAAAAGCTAACATGCAATCCCTTCCCTTTCCACTTACCCTACCACCTCCATCCCAATTTCCAACCTGCTTTCCTACCTTCCACTTCCAACCCTCACTCCCCACCAAACAACCCACCCACATCCTCCAACCCCACCTCGCCACCATCCACAACCCCCGGCCTCTGCTCGACCTCCATATACTGCGCCTGCACTCCACTCCTGCTCTTCTTCTGGCCCGAAGAAGACGAACCCGCCGCAGCAGCGTCGCGCTCAATCCTGCCCGCCTCGTAAATACTCATGCCCCTAACGCCCTTGAGCATGGAGAGGACGACAGCGCGCTGCGCGCGCGGACTGCTGGCGTCGATGATCTTGCGCACGTCGCGATCGACGCTGTGCTCCGACATGTCCGGGAGGGACAGCAGAATCGCGCGCGGGGTGGGCGTGAGCGGGCAGTAGAGGGAGAGGATGCTGGCGATGAGGGAGGCGAGGTCGCGCTGCATGTCGGCGAAGTAGGGCTCGTTGAGGGAGGTGATGCAGGCTTTGAGCACGTCGGAGGCGATGTACTCGCGCACCTGGGGGTCGGCGCCGGCGAA
Organism: Cladosporium sp. IMV 00045; assembly: GCA_001931905.2. Lineage (NCBI taxonomy): Eukaryota > Fungi > Ascomycota > Dothideomycetes > Cladosporiales > Cladosporiaceae > Cladosporium > Cladosporium sp. IMV 00045. The sequence goes on along the minus strand of MSJI02000803.1, from coordinate 14,177 downwards.
GAGGGGGACGAGGGTTGCGAAGAGTTTGCAGACTGTTGTGCAGCAGCGGGAGTCTTGCATGCGGAGGGCGTGGGTGCAGAAGAGGATGAGGGGTTCGAGGACGGAGGTGTCGGAGAGGACGAGGTCGCGGAGGGTGGGTTTGGGGGTCGGCGGGGAGGCGCTGTTGGTGTTGTGGCGGGAGGAGGTGGGGCGTTCGTGTTCGAAGAGGAAGGCGACGAAGGAGACGGTCGAGTAGGTTAGTTGGCGGAGGACGCTTTCTTTGCGCATTTCCTCGGAGAGGTTGTCGTCTTCGGCTGTTTGCTGGGAGGCTTGGGAGATGTTGGTCCATTCGTTGCTGATCTTGAGGTCGAGCTTGACGAAGAGGCGGTTGAGGACTGGAGGGAGGAAGGATGCGCGGTAGTGAGGCGGGCAGCGCTGCACGAGGCCTGTGGTCAGGTTGATGAGCGCATTGAGATGGTTCGTAGCCAGGTGCTCAGCGTCATCGAAAAGTGCTTGTGCGAGAGGCTCGGCCAGGTCTGTCAGACCGTAGAATTGCTCCTCAAATCTTGTGCTCAGGTATAGGATGTGGTAGCCTTGTTCTCTGACATTCCTGACGGTACCTCGCACGTTCGACGCGAAGCCTTCATATGAAGTCTTGCTGCCGCTGATGCGAGCATAAAACTCGTCACGCGACTCATTCGAGATACCAGATTGCCAGAAACGATCCTGCAACGTCCTCTTAATAACCTGTTGCAGCTCTTCGGGCAGATGTGACCAGTTGGCGGGGTTGTTGAATGCCTGCGAGTGCCGAATCAATTGCAGCAGTGATGGCAGAATGGCTGGTATCACAGGACCCCAAAGCGCGCAAGCAGTGTCATGTTCGTCACTACCTTCCTTCAACTTCTCGGTCGTGGCAGCCAGCAGCGATTTGGTCATTCTGAGAGGGAGACGATCAAGTCTGCTCTTGATCTCGGTCTGCCTGGCCTGCCCGACCTCATCGAGCTGTTGTGAAGCCCAGTCTTGAACTTCAGGAAAGCGGTATTGCTTGTAGAATTGATCCAGACCATTGACGGCGAGAGTCTCACAGAATGCGTCGAAGCTGCTCACGGAGGCAGCCAGAGCTGGGTCTTGCCACGCTTCATACACTGGCCTAACCATCTGCTGTAGCCTCGCCTGGCGCATCTCGGCATCGATGCCGGTTGCACGGTGAACAATCATGAAAAGGAAAGATCTGTATCCCCAAACAGTCCTCTGGTCTGATGCATGCTTCTCCACGAGCACGTTGACTCTATTTTCCAGTTCTGGGAACACTTCCAACAGCTCATTCGCAAAAGTCAACGCCACCTTCTGCAGCTCAATGACTCTCAGCGCCTCAAAGTTCTTGACCGCGTCTGAGAATGCAGTATGTGAAGGGTCATCATACAACCTCATAGTAAGCATATGTTGCACAACATGCAGGACAAAGTCGGAAGCCGGCTTGACCGTACGCAGGATTGTGGACAGCAGACTGAGGACCTGCTGCGCAACCTCTGGATCATCCACGTGTGTGTTGATGATCGCGTAGCACCATTGCTGCTGCATGTTGTGCGCTGTCGAGCGATCTGTGTCCGCACGCTCCCGCAAAGGATCATCGTGCGCGATTGCCGCAGTATCTGACTCCCACCTAGAGAAGCCCTTGATCACGCTGACCACGACGTTGTACTGAGCATCGAATCGCAGGAGAGGCAAGGAAGATTTGGAGAATTTGGCCGGGTCAAATCCACGGCCGCCAATGTAAGGCCCCTCATCAAGCAATGTCCGAGTCTGCGTCAGAACATGCTCGAGAGCTTCGAGCGGACGCTGGCGTGATATGGTCTCGATTACGTTAATACAGTAGCGCCTGTAGTTACCCAGGAAGGCGTGGCGCTCAGGCATAGTATCGAAATCCTCATATAGAAATTGTAAGATGGTGTCGTCGAGGTCCTCTGGGAGGGCTTCATAGTTCAGAAGACGAGCACTGCATGTTTGCAGCAACACGCCAAGGGCCTGCATGACCAGGTCAATGATGGAGGTGTCTTGTACAGCCAGCAGCTTAGTCCAGCTGTGCAGGACAGGGATGGAAACGATCAGGCTCTCACTCTGCAGAACGCCTGTGAGGAGGTTGAAGAAAGAGTTGACATCAACCCCATTGTGTGCTAGTTGTGTGTGAGTAGCCACAGCATCTGCAAGAACAGACAAGACCTCGCTCATCTTCTTCTGGAGCGTGTACATTTCGTCGTCGTCTCTAAGCTCAGGGCTCGTTCTGCTATATGCCTCCTGGAACATGGCTATCCGTTCGGGCAAGAGAGCTGAGTGAATGAGTGTAAGCCAGGGCTCGTGAAAGTGCGCGTTGTAAGGCCGACTGAGCAGCGCATACATGACCTCCACCGCGGCGATCTGCAACGCCGTATCCGATGTGTGGAAGGGCAGGTAGAGACAATCGACGCATTTGATCTCAAGGACAGCCTTCAAGCTGACCCATGCTGTTGTTGGCCTCAAGGCATTGAGCGCCTTGACAGCAGCTCCCTCCATGTTCTTGACCATGGCTTGGTCTCCGCCCATTCTGATGTTCTTCACGCATTGTCCAAAGAAATCGCACACTCTCGCGAGCCATCCTTCTCTCCCCGCTCTGACCTCTGCGCTCTTCCCTCTGGTCTTGAGATGTTCTTCGTATAATCCTTCGGGAATCATGATTTCGTTCAAAGCGCTTCCAAGCACCTCCAGCCTCAAACCCGCGCTTGCGTCTTCTCGGTTGCAGATGTCCTCCGAGAGCATCTCCAGAACGTAGAGAACAAAGATCTTGTTCGCAAAGCCCTTCTCCTCTACAGGCTTGTCCCAGAGAGTGACCAAAAGCTGATCCATGTCCATCCACTCGTCGCCCCAGCAGCGTTTTGCAACCTCCACCCAAAGCTGAGCAATCTTGTTCCGAATGTATAGCTCATCTTGCTGCCTGATGCTCCCTGCCAGACACTTGACCCAAACTCGCAATTGGTCCGTTTGCTTCGGATCGTATTTCGCCCAGCGATACTTGACGGCGTACTCCAGCAGTTGCAAGCCGTAGTACCTCACGGCGGTGTTCTGGTTGAAGTCTTCGGCGAGCGAGAAGCCATACTGCGGGGCATTGTGTTCGGTCTTCACTTGCTCCAGGAACTGCAAGGCCTGTTGGCGAATGTCGTTAGAGACGCGGGGATCGAGAGTTGCAGACAGTGCTTGCGAGATCTGCTCGAGGTATGCTGCGCTCGCTGGGGTCTCGCCGTAGCCGTCGTAGGCGCCATCCGCTCCACCGTTCATGGTCGTCGGTGGACTGCTGGCTGTTCAGATGTGCTGCTCAGAGCGAGTCGGTGTGGGTTTGCTTGAAGGTGAGGGACATGGAAGGAATGAAAGATGGCGGCCGTTGAGAGCTGGGGAAACGGCCATGTGGTGGTGGTGGCGGCGGAGGGGAGGGTGGTGTGTTTAGCCGTCGATCGTTCTCATTGAATGGTGTAGGGATAGGCGAATATCATGTCATGTGAATCTTCGCTAATTGTTCGCATGCAGGTGATGTAATGTGTTTGACAATCAATCTGGCGGCTCTGTAATTCCACGTTCTAGACAACGCGCTTTCCCAGGCTTCACAGACGCGAAGGTAATAACGTGCATTACCGAATCTCGATATCAGGCTCGTACGACACAACCCAAGATGTAGGTAATCATACAAGAATCTAGTGGAGGCTTCATATCGAAGTATCTTTCCTTTCAATAGAGCTGGTCATATCGCACATGCCATCGTTGTATATGTTATTCACTTTGAGAAATAGAGATGGGTCTATGAAGGTTTCGAAGTGTCAATATTGTTATTACACGGCGCGAAGATGGATTTCGTATAGATTTGCGACTCAACAGTTTAGATGTAACGATCCTCAATTATCTTCTTAATCAAAAATAATGAAAAGAAAAGGATTAAAATACCACGTACATTTTAGAGTAAATCCAAAACAAATAAAACGCTTCCACCCGGATTCGAACTGGGCAAAAGGATGGGTTCCAAAGATTGAGAATGGAGCTTAGTGCGATGGGCCAAGGATTGATCTGGTAAAAGGCAAGGTCAATGCTAGTTAACCCAATCGCGCTCTCAGCGAGATCAGAAAGAATTATCATTTATATACCTCACAATACACACGAGCGTGGCTGGATTGATCTCACCAGCCTTACAAAACGCGTTCATCCTGCACTATACCTATGCTATCCCACAGCATGAATATTGAACCATTGATTCACATTAGGTTGCATTGCATTATGGATTTCACGAGCGGTCATTCAAATTGAGACCTTCATGCGGACATACGAATAGGAGACATCAACCAATCAATCATTATGCGAGGATGAGGATATGAGCCTATCGTCACCAAGGCGGGTCTCGAGAGACTTGATCGAACATCGGACCATCTCTATGGCCGACAGTATTCTATAAGCCACTAAAGCCAATGGTACGAGTATTTGGAGGGTACGACTAAGTTCGAGAGACTCGATCGAGACATCAACCACATATTTAGGAATATACTATTCGCCTGGTTCTTGTTAGATTACTGCGATGGGGAAAACGAAACATTTCAAAGTTTGAGTGCCCGACCAGAAGGTCAATAGTATCCGACATACATGCCTCACTCCATGGATTTTCTGAACGCTTTGATTGAGACCATGTTCCTTTTCGGATTTTCGATTGTATCTCTCAGTGGAAGGAAGCGATTCTGCTGGAAAGGAGGGGATGGTAAGTGCATGACGGCTACAGAGAGAGGAAGGTTAGGGAGGGGGTATCTCAGTGGTAGGAGAGGGTTTCGATAAACGAGATAGCATGATAAGAGCTCGAAGGGCACCGAGAATGAAGGTAATTGGGAGACGACAGTTTCGACGAGTATCTCAGTGGTCTGTAGCGTAACTTGATTACCAGAGACGAAGGTATTTGCACAGAGATCGCGGAGAGTGGGTGTTTTGGGATAGGGAGAAACCGTTTCTCGGAAGGTGAGTCTTTTGTTTTGCTATAGCGTTGGGTCAACTTGATAGACTGGAGACGAGGATATATGCATCGAGGTTTGGAAAGTAGAAGGAAAGAGCTTGTTTTGGATTTTGTGATCATTCCTTTCGATGTATGTATCTCAATGACACCACTTCTTCTTTGGGCAGTCTGAATTCGATGATAGTTGCACTGGCCATTACCGAGAAAGTCATTTCTCAGAGCAGCTATCTCAATAGCCTCTGTCCTAATATCGGGTTTCGAGGTCGACGATATGTACATGAAGATCTTGGAGACACGTAAAGTATGCCGCCAGCTACCTACTCATTACTCATGATTCCTCTTCCTCCTCAAACGCCTCCGTGCCCTCCTTGACCTCTTCAGCAAGTCCGGTCCAGTAGCGTTCTTGATCCTCCATCTCGCTCTTCAGGTCGTCTGCAATGCTAGCAACAGCATTGACATTGTATCTGTGGACTCCCATGGCGTAAAGCTTGGCCGAGTCGTTGTCAATGGCACTGCCGTACCTGTTCCATAGTTCAATGATAGAACCGGCTGTTGAACCGCCTCCGCCTTGAGTATCCTTCAGAGTAGAGACCTTGTGTTCCAAGAGATCGATAAGCTTCCTGTGACATCTGGCAAAAGCTTGGCACAGCGCTGCCATTGACGAGGATGGTATTGCAGTTGGTTTATTGGGAGGGTTAAGGTTGCCAATTCACAGTGCGATACATGTACTGTTGAGTACCTGAGAGGCGATCTTGCTAGAATGACCAGCATCCCTCACCCCGAGTATCCTTAGATATTTCATCGACCAAGACAAAAAAGAGGCGGAGCCGATTATAAGGCAGCTCACTTTTGGAGCCTCGTAGAGCGGCCATGACGTTGTAAAACGCTGTACCGTCATCAATACGATCAAAGACACTTGGCCACGGTTCCTGGAAAGCGGGTTAGAGATTGGAAATTATGAGGAACAAACTCAGATTACGGACCTTGACTTCAAGCCAAGCCTTCTCGTACTGCGTGGAGTCTACCTTGCGGTGGGAGTCGAGCAGCTTACAAAGAGAGAGAGGTTGTTGACGAGAAGGCGGTCTCTGAGCGAAGGGTCAAGCTGCCGAAGGTTGAGATTGATCGAGAGCGCTTGCGCCGCTCTCTCTGTGGTCTGATGGATTCTGGTATATGGACGCTGATGGTAACGTCCCAGCATACGCGGCGCGGAGAGACTGCGAGTTTACTTGATTCAGATAAGGTATCCTGGGGGGTTTCGAACGCTGCCCTCGGTGGCCAGTACGCTTCTCAGTATGCGAAAGTGGATGATACTAGCATAGATACTTCGGAGATGCAATCGCTTGGGATCATCGATCGCAGTGATATAAGGCTTTCCTCGTGCACTGGTGCCGATGGTATCAGCTTTCATGATACGGAGATGGTTGGCCTGTGATTAGATGGTCTCTGGGGGATTGTTCAGTTTCCATCAGTGTACGGAGGCTGATGGTAGTAGCACGTGTGGTCTGGAGATTGCGAGGCGAGTGATACCGTGGAGAGTTTTGGAAAAGAAAGATAGTCTCGGCAGTGTGCATGGAGATGGTCAATAGATAAATCGGAAGAACCACGTGCACGTGTGCTCAACTGCTGAATTGTAAAGATAATGCTAACAAGAGTCCTCTTGTCCCCAAACGCCATCCCAAAAATGCAGATCTGAAACTCCCAAAAGTCCTAACATACACTTCCTTAAAACGGGAACCCACCCGGGAACCCTCCACCGCCACCACCAGGAAAGCCGCCGCCCTGGAACTTGAACCCGCCACCTCCACCACCACCCTGCTGGAAGAAGAATCTCTGCCCTCCACCTCCTCCTCCACCAAACGGCGAGCCCTGGAACGGATGCCCTCCATGACCACTTGTAGGATCATTCGGGTCGTCACCGCGATCGAACCGCTCCCTCAACTCCGGATCGCTCAGAACCTCATACGCCTCATTGATCGCCGCCATCTGCTTGGCCGCTTCCTCCTCGGTCACGCCGTTCTGCCTCGCCTTGTCAGGGTGGTGCTGCACGGTCAATTTGCGGAAGGCGCGCTTGATCTGTCGCTCGTCGCTGTCGCGCGGCACGCCAAGGACTTTGTAGTAGTCTTTTTGCTTGCTGCGCTTGAGGAGCGTGTGGGCTTTCTGCAGGAATTCTTGGATCTTGGGCGTGTTGCCGTGGTGTTCTTTGGCGGTGTTGAGGGTGCTGATCGCGGGCTCGAAGTCGTCGGCGTCGAGTTCTTGTTGCGCTTTGTTGAGGAGGGCGGGGAGGGAGGTTGGGTTGAAGGTTAGTGCTTCGCTGCAGTAGGTTTGCGCTTTTTTGAGGTTGTTCATCTCCGTGTAGGCTTCGCAGGTTCGTTCGATGAGGTGGCCGTAGAGGCCGTCAGGGGCGGTCCGGTGGATGTAGCCTGCCTCCCGCCAGGTCGCGATGTCGTCTTTGATTTCTTGCAGGAGGCCGTGGTCGTCGGATTGAGGGACGAGGAGTTTCACGGCGCTGGCGAATTGTCGCTTTTCGAAGGCTTGGTTGAATTTCTTGAGGGTGCGCTCGATGGCTTTTTCGGATTTACGGAGCTTCGCGCATGCTTTGTGGTCGGGGTCGTTGTGGAGGCATTTGCTGATTGCGGTGATGCCTTTCTCCGTCTCGGCGAGGGAGTAGAATGTCATGGCGGAGATTTGCAGAGACGGTTCTGTGTTGCCCGTGTTGATCTGCAGGAGGTGGTTCAAATCTGACACGCCCTCCATGATGTCGCCCTTCTCAAAGCGACATCTCGCTCTCCGTTGTCGCAGATCCAAGGCGCCGGATGCCACTGCGATGGCTGTACCGGACTGTGACACGCACTCTTCCCAATCTTGCGCCTTCTCTGCATCCGCGGCCAATTTGGCTGCTCCCTCCGCTTCAGCCAGGTCTGCCAATTCCTGACCATCCTGCTTGTGCGCGGCGATGTAATCCTGCCTCGCGGCGTCCCAGTCTGCCGCGCGCGCTCTCAATTTGGCGCGCTGCATCAATGCGCCCTCAAAGCCGGGTTTGAGCACGAGCACATGGTCGAAGTCGCGGGTCGCCTGCGCATTGCGGCCAATGGACAGGTAAGCGGCGCCGCGCTGGAAGACTGTCAGGTAGTTTGATGGGTCCTTCTGGATGGCGGCGTCGAAGTAGGTCAGGGCGTCTTGAGGGTTCCCTTGGGCCAGGTTCACTTTGGCGGAGGAGATGAGTTGCGACACGGGCGTGTCGGCGGGTATATCTGAGGCTGAGAGGGCGAGGGCGAGATGCGGGCCTGTTAGGCAGATGGCGCCCAATGCCAGGAGTGAAGATCGGAGGATCATGATGAGAGTCGGTCTCCCAATGTGTATGTGTACTGAAGTCACAGAGAGAGGGGGAGAACAACAGATGGCAAGTGAAGAAGTGAGGGTGGGGAGGAAAGGTGGTATTATTATTGTTGTTGATGTACTACTACTCGCTGGCACAAGGGACTCGGCTAGACCATTCCAGGCATTTGGCCATCTGGCCCCCCAGATTCCAACAAGGTTGGCACGCGCCTTCCAAAATGAACGTCTCACTCGAGCTACTATCTTCTACTCTAGAGGTATACATTAATAGGCAAAAACGTGAGATAGCTCTCGAACATTCAGGGATATCTCTCGTAGGATACTCTTTTCTTAAGCTGCTATCCTCAGCTCTAATAGTACGAATAGACCTAGGTAGTAGTGAGCTGGGATCTTTGGCAGGCGCGTGGTTAGCTCGACCGAGGCTGAGCCTCCTTCACTGACTTCCAACTTGGCTGTTGGCGCTTCTTCAATGACGTCTGATAATGCGTGGCCAAAACGTCGCGGCACCAAGATACATGTACATGTAATGGTCCCTTGAAGTGCATAACTCACTATCACTACTGTTGCTGCTATCCTGTCCTGCATCTAATCGCATTCTCTCATTCTTTGTGAATAAACCTAGCCATTCCCCCACGGACTGCTCTCCACCGCCCGAGTGATCATACGAGCGAGATTGGGGGTCGGCTTTCGCATCACATGCGCCCTGCGACTCCTTCACACACCACTCCCATACCACTTTCTTGAGCCAGCCCCAACACTTTCGTCCCTCTGCGCCTTTTCGGTGCAAAGTCATACACACCATGGCTCCTGTACGCATCCGTGTCGAGGGCGCAACCTTCCGCGACCCTCAGAATCGCGAAATCTCCCTCCATGGCATCAACGTCTCCGGTGATACCAAGCTCCCTGCGCACCCCGACATGCCTTCTCATAGGAAGGACGGTTTCTTTGAAGGCGACACCGTCTCTTTCGTCGACAGACCCTTCAGCACCGACGAGGCACACATCCACTTCTCGCGCTTAAAGCGATTCGGTTACAACACCATCCGCTACCTCTTCACTTGGGAGGCTCTGGAGCATGCTGGTCCGGGCAAGTACGACGAGGAATATATCGAACACACTATCAAGATTCTGCGTATAGCCAAGGGCTACGGATTCTATGTCTTCATGGACCCCCATCAGGACGTCTGGTCGCGATTCACCGGCGGCTCTGGAGCTCCCATGTGGACTGTATATGCTTGCGGTCTCGACCCGCAGAAGCTCAAGGCCGGCCAGTCATCTCTCGTGCAAAATACTTGGGATGACCCGGCTCAATTCCCAAAGATGATCTGGGCTACCAACTACACCAGATTGGCTTGTCAGGCGATATTCACAATGTTCTTCGCGGGCAAAGACTTTGCACCAAAGTGTGTCATTGACGGCGTGAACATTCAGGACTACCTCCAGGACCACTATGTTGCTGCTTGTAAACACTTGGCTCAGAGGATACACGAAGCTGGTGATTTGGAAGGCGACGTCGTGATCGGATACGAGACTATCAACGAGCCGAACAAGGGCATGATTGGCCACCCAGACCTCGGCGAAGTTCCCGCCGAGCAAAGATTGAAGAAGGGCACTACACCCACCGCTTTCCAGTCTATGCTCACCGGTTCTGGCAAACCTGTAGAAGTGCCGACTTGGGATTTCGGCAACCTAGGACCCTACAAGAGCGGCACCGAGCTGATCGACCCCAAAGGTGTGACCGCTTGGCTAGACCCCGAGACTTGGGACGATTCCAAGTATGGCTGGAAGCGAGCAGACAGCTGGAAGCTGGGTGAAGACATTTGGGCGCAGCATGGTGTCTGGGACCCGAGCACCGAGGAGTTGCTCAAGCCACAGTACTTCTTGAAGCACCCTAGCACGGGTGAGACGATTGACGAACAGGTTTACATCAACAACTACTTCATGGACCATTACCGACGATACAAGAAGGCGATCCGCGGTGTCTGGTCCGATGCGATCATGCTCATGCAACCTTGTCCCTTCGAGATCCCCCCTAAGATCAAGGGAACCAAGGACGATGATCCTAACCTTGTCTTTGCATCTCACTTTTACGACGGCATCACTTTGATCACGAAGAAATGGAACAGATACTGGAACGTCGACGTATTGGGTGTACTTCGCGGTCGCTACGCCACTCCAGCGCTTGCGCTCAAGCTGGGTGAGACTGCAGTTCGCAACTGTTTCCGCGACCAGCTCTCTGCTATTCGCCAGGAGGGACTCGACTACATGGGCGAGCATCCGTGCATCTTCACCGAGATTGGTATTCCATATGACATGGACGACAAGCATGCCTACGAGAGTGGCAACTACTTTTCACAGTCTCTTGCCGTCGACGCCAATCATTACGCAGTCGAGGCTAGCAAAGCTAACGGCATGACTTGGTGGCTATATACCGCAAGCAACAGCCACCGCTGGGGCGACAACTGGAACGGCGAGGATCTCAGCATCTACTGCGCCGAAGACAAGCAAATCCCCACATCGCCCAAGGCCATGACGACCGGCGATCTCAGCGACGAGCAGGAAGTCGCAAACGATCCTAGGTCATCGTCCCAACAACCTGTCGACCCCAACAACCTCAAGAAAACCCTCTCCGTCGACTCCATGAACCCGCCCTCCTCAGCCGCCGCCTCCGCCGCCAGCGACTCCGCCGGCTACCGCGCCGCCGAGGCTTTCATCCGCCCCTACCCCATCGCCACGCACGGCGACGTGACCTCCAACGCCTTCGACCTGAAATCCTCCCTCTACACGCTCACGCTGACATCCCCCTCGCCCACGCCGCAAGACTATCCGACGGAGATTTTCCTGCCCAACTTCCACTTCCCCACGCAGCAGATGCACGTCGAAGTCAGCGGGGGGAAATTCACGGTTGGCTTACGCGAGACGGAGGGGATCGATGGCGCCGAGCAGCAGGTTATGAGGTGGTGGCATGGCGAGGGGGAGCAGAAGGTCACGGTAAGGGGGGTGAGGAGGCAGAGGGGCGCGGGGCAGGTTGGGCAGGAACATGATGATAATGATGGATACTTGAAGCAGTATTTGGAGATGGGGAAGCAGTGTGCTGTTATGTGAGGTGGTTGTGAGGGAGAGAGATTAGATAACTTTTGGGTTTCGGACGGTATCAATAGGTTTCCTTCTTTGTCAGGCATTGTAACGAAGATAAAAGAGTAATTGCATTCATCGCCACGCGCCTCCTGAGAATCTCGGCTCACGGATCTATTTCTAGAGTGGAAGATAGTCGCTCGAGAGAAGAGTGCTTTGCTAGAGATTGCTTTGAGTGAGAGTCTTGATCTCGTGTGTTTCCCTGTTAAGACAAACCTCTGGGGTGGAGGGTGGCAGCTTGAGAGAAGTGTGTTCTACTGGAGATGGCTCGTTGACTACTAGAGATCGCTTCTAGTGAGACTATCTTTGAATGGCTATCTCATGCGTTTCTTGCTCAGAATTTACTTCTGAAGATGAGGGTAGTAGCTCGAAAGAAGAGTGTTTTACTGGAGATAGCTTCTAGTGAAACGGTCTTTTTGGAAGACGAATGATTGATTTTCTTTTTCCGATTGATTGTTCACGAGCCGCTATGCCAGGGATCTGTGTTCCAACATGGGTAAGCGATCCATAACCGGGTACATGTAACAACTGGAAGTATGTGATAGACTTATCTCGCCTATCACACATATGGCGTTATTGTGGCTTGCAGTTGGTGAAACCTTCCACCTTCAGGCCATGGCGCTAGTGGGGCCACCCGCGCGCTAGCAATCTCTCCGCACTTGACGAGGAAGGAGCTTCCTACGCCTCGACCTTGGCTTTATCAACCTACAACATCATCCCTTCCCGCAACCTCACCCTCCCTACCTACCTTCACCTCACAACACACGCACCGGCAACACCTCTCATCCTCCTCGTCATAATCGCTCCATCCAACCCCAGTACTATACCGTGCTTCAACCTCCACCCAGCGACGTTCTGCTGGCTCTCGACGTGGGCACGAGCAGGCTAAGTACGCGGCAAAGATCAAGAGCAAGGACGCGCAGCGCAGCTTTTCCTTGATCTTTCAAAACAGCCAAACTTCCTGCCTTCACGCTACACCGACACCTCACACCCACCTACACACGCACAAACAAACCCGCGCGAAAGCACACTCATACCACACCCACAAACCACACCTCGTCGCTCACTGCACCTCTCTCACAACCGCCCTCATTCTCATCACCACCCTCGAGCGCTCCGCAGTCTCACGCTGCACAGCTCAAGCACAGCTCTCCCTGCAAAGAAAAAAAAAAAAAAGCACTACACCTTTCGCGACCACTACCGCAGCCCTCCACTTCTCGAGCACTGCACCCCTCACAAACTCTCTTTCTCTACAAACACGACCTCCTGCCCTATCTGTCTGTCGTCACCCTACGATCCCTGACATCGCGACTCTTTCACGTGCAAAGTCAAGACAGCTTCGCAAGCGCACCACTAGCGCGCATTCAAGCAGCGCGCATTTACCAAACACACTACAACCCTTTCGCAACCTCTACAAAACACAACCACAGCAATGGCTGAATCTCACACCCCGCAAGAGGTCGCCGCACCGTCTCAGAAGCGCCCGCTCGAGGAGCCTTCTTCCCCATCTGGCCCGACCGACGGTCCTGACGCCAAGCGCCCTGCTCTCGACAAGGTCATCCAGGAGCAAGAGTCCAGTGCGACCGGCGACGTCACATCCGGTGACGCAACCAAGGAAGACTCCGAGAAGGACGAGAAGCCAGCTGTCCCGGCCACTGAAGAAGCTGTCGCCTCCACTGGCGCCGAGTCCACCGACAAGCAAGGCGACACCGTCGTCCCAGATGCACCCGTCTCTGCCAACGGCACTGCTGCTACCAACCAGATCCTCGAGACCAAGCCCGTTCAGTCCTCCGGCGCGGCTGAGGACACCCAGACTACATCGCAGACTCCGCAGTACGACCAGCGTGACGAGACCGGTTGGCTCCACGTCCGCGCCATCATCACCAGCGCTGAAGCTGCCACTGTCATCGGCAAGGGTGGCGAAAATGTCAGCCAGATCCGTCGCATGGCTGGCGCCAAGTGCACCGTCAGCGAGTACTCCAGGGGCGCTGTTGAGCGTATTCTCACCGTGAGCGGCCTAGTCGATGCCGTCGCCAAGGTATGTGGACATCCTGAAATCGTACAACATAGCAATCATACTAACAATACATAGGCTTTCGGCCTCATCATCCGCACCCTTAACCAGGAGCCCCTTGAGCAGCCGTCTACTCCCCAGTCCAAGACCTACCCTCTCCGCCTTCTCATCCCCCACATCCTCATCGGCTCCATCATCGGCAAGAGCGGTGTCAGAATCCGCGAGATCCAGGAGGCATCTGGTGCGCGCCTCAACGCCTCCGAGTCTTGCCTGCCCCTCTCTACTGAACGCTCCCTCGTCGTTCTCGGTGTCGCGGACGCTGTTCACATCGCCACCTACTACGTCGGCAGCACGCTTGTTGAGCAGTTGACTGAACGCTTCGGCGGCCCCGCTGCTTCCGCCTACGCCGTTCGCCACGGTGGTCCGCAAGGTGTCGTCCCTGGCGGCATGCAAGTCGTTCCGTACGTTCCTCAGCACGCTGGCGGCCAGATGGGTCACCCGGATCAGTACCGCGGCAGGCAGGGACCCGCCCCGGGACGTACTCCTGCTCCTCAGTATGGTGCTCCGTACCAGCAAGGCCAGCCTGCCATGCAGCACCCACAAGGCGCCTACGGCGCTGGTTCTCCTCGCACCCCCTACGTCGGTGCTGGCCCGCAGCAGGCCCAGCCGTACGGCCACGCTGGTCCCTCTCAACCTGGCCCTG
>MSJI02000802.1:0-31720 GCA_001931905.2 Cladosporium sp. IMV 00045 | reverse complement strand
GAAGAGTAGAGGAATTGGTGAGCGGCGGAAGTGAGGGCGGAAGATGTTGGCGCGACGGCCGCTGGGGCGTTGACACAGACGGTGTTGGAGGAGGTCTGACGGCGAACACAGACGGGGTTTAGTGGTCAAGTTGAAACGCTGGCAAAAGGGACGTGCCACAGCGCTAGGAAGAGCCCTGGACGGCGGATGATGTGACGACGGTGGGGATGATGGCGGTGAACATGAGTGATTATTGTAAGATACCGGTGGTAGTATTGTGTGGACTCTGAATAATATGATGAAGAGTGAGGTAACTTGTTTGGTGGCGGCAACAATAACATGTCACAGTCTCGTGATCTGCTCTCCTGTCTGCTTCTTCTTCCACTACTACAGCAGCACAGTTCAGTAGTGTGAAACGGCTGGCGGCCGAGAAGACTAGTACTTGCTAACTTGCAAATAGTTGATCTGCACCGGGAGCTTCAGCACAAGCAGCCCTGAGTCGCTAGGCATGTCTAGCGTGAAACACCCTATCGCCCACTCTTTGCTCTTGTCTCTCGTTCGTCTCTCTTTGCCTTTTCCGCCCTGCACACATACGGTATTATCCATGCCATGCCATGCCTCTTCTGCCGTCTCCTCTCGCCTGCCAATCGCAACAATCCCAGTCTCGCTTTTTGCGACCTCTTGGCAGCATATCATCGCCGAGGAAGGAAAGGACGGGCACGACGGGAAGAAGAATCAGGGTCATCCTCGTCTTGTCTTGAATCATTGTTTTTGTCGAGCTCCTATTCCATTCGGCACTTTTCCTCCGTCCTGTTCTGACAGATCGAATTGCTCACTCACATGTAAGAATTGTGAGCACTGCGCTGGGGGCTCGCACTCCATACACGTTTCAGGCTGCTGACGACGAACATAAACAAAATTGACATACTGACACACGGGGCTGCATGTATTGCAAATAGGTATTCATCTCATCAATCAAATGCATGCTACAAATAGCAACAAGGCATCCCACGATATCAGCTTGGGGTACCGGGGTAATGTTTGGAATGAATTGATTCGCAATACTGCCCTACACGCATTGACCTGTGGATGACGCCTCCTTATTGAGATAGGAAGATGTTCGCGTGGGTGATCTGAAAATCATCATACAGCTTGCGACGACCGGAAATGCGGCGTTCATCATATGGCCGTGATGGCATTGCGATTGAGAGTCCACGTGTAACCAATTCGGTCGACTCCGGATCTTGGTGTAAGGCTACTCAGCCTAGTAATCAGGTGCCAGGAGGCAAATACTCCACTCTCTCTCTCGGCCGGTATGTGGCCATGTCCGAGGTAGACAAGGCTGCAGTATTACTCGAGTCTCAAGATATATTCATGACCGGTGACAGCTCTCTTTCGGATCCTGGCCGCCGAGAGGTATAGCCTGCAAGTCTCCAAACAGAGCTCGGTTGCACAGCACATGAGAATAAACTATGACAATCAGATGTTGGGCGTTGCCTGGTCATGCCATAGTAGTGAGCATGTTATTGTTTCCTCACATGCCCTCACATGTCCTTGGATTGCAGTATTCATCAGGCCTTCGCAGAGCCTGTGCTGTGCACGAACAGTGACATGCCGCCCGGGATGAAGCCAGCAAGACCACGAGCCCAAGTGCCGGCCAGTTTATCGGTGTTAAACGCAGATTCAGCGTAGAAAGTCGTGTGCGGTATGTGCTTTGAGGGCTATTGCGTGACGATTCGATTGACTCAAAGGCGTAACAGCCTTCAAGTCATGTACTGATGAAGTCGTAAGGCAGCTATACAGACGATATCTGTCGAGTCGGGGATGCTAGCTTAAAGTGTACTGCTATTCTGTGGCTCCTTGGCCTCGTGGAGGTCTGCAGATTGCGCTATCCGGTACTTGGTGGGTGCATACATCATATCGTAGCTTCAGCATATGCACACAGCCTCGAATGTGTTGGTGTATTTGTCTGCCAAACTTCACTATAGATATCTGTCCAAATATTACATTAAAACGTCTGGAAAATCCATGAGGAATCGGCGAGAGTCTTTGACGATCGATCGGGCATCGAAAAGGGCATGGCTCGGGATATTTCGAGACAGGCCTTGATCCTTGTCGAAGATGACGTCGACTCGAGCTTCCCAGCCAGCCTGAGCTGGAAGCGTGAAGATGGGCGCACACAGCCAACCGAACCAACCAACCTTGCGATCAACTCCCTCTTCGGTCAAGAATCGTACTCGACCACACGTCTTCCCTCGTGCTCGCATCCTGACCGGTATCACACCCAAGTGCCGCAGTTACGCCCCGTTGCACTACACCCAAACAGCCTTCAAGTCCACTCAGGCATCTTTTCCCGCCCTCTATCATAAAACTGGCATCCTCCGTCCTCCCCAGTACTGCTGCTGCCCATCATCTGCCGCATGCTGATCGCACTACTGCCTGCTACTGCCACCTCACTTCACACTCTGCATTAGCACCGACGCGACACTGAGACATCGAATCATCCACCGCTAGAGATTGACACAGGGCCATATCACCGAACTGACTCGTCACTGCTGGCATCTCCGACGCACACTTCCAAGGAAAATTCCAATTCAGTCTTATTACTCTGCCTTGGCCTGAACACCACGCCTGTGCCCTCGTTCGCTTCTGGAAGCAGCACAGATGCGCAATGGAAGACGCGGCTTCGAACTCGCCACCGCTCGCGCCTGATCCCGCTCCGGCGACACAGCAGCAAACCAAGGTACAGCCCTTCCAGGAACCATCCGTCGCACCATCGTCCCAGTCGCAAACACTGCCGCAGGCCGAGCAGCAACGTGCGACGCCATCTCGATCACGCGTGTCATCCATCAACAAGCCCGTCGTTCATCAACCTCAGCCTATCCGTGACGCTGTTGACAAAGCTTTTGGGCAGTCGCAACCGCCAAACACTCTGGATCCGGCGTTCATTGCGCAAGTCACCGAGGCAGTTGTGAAGAACTTGCAGAATGCGACTTTGAATCCTCTCACGCCGGCACCAGTAGCTGCCACGCAGACCGCGCAATACCCGCCACCGCCATCTGTACATTCTGTACCACAATCCCCGACGCAATCAAGCACTTCGTCGCTGCCGTCTCGAGACACACCGCCCTCTCCCCGCAGAGGATGGGAGCGCGCCGAGACAGGAAGCCACGCGAATACTTCACCTAGTCCTATTCTTTCGGCTATTGCCAGCAGTCTTCGCAAAGGTGGCGAGAACTATGACAGCAGCAATGTGAGTGACCGAGATGGCGACACCCCGAAGCCTGCCTTTGGTGAAACGAAGCTGGGATCTCGATTGAACGAAAGCATTCGGGAGGAGCAACAGACTGAAGATCTCTCGCGAGTAGAGGAAGGTCGCGCTTCGAGTGCCAACTCTCGCAGACGCGATAGTCGTGACTCCGTTGGTTCCCAGGACATCCCCCGGAGCCGCGCTCAACCTTCAAAAATCCCAGAACCACTTCCAGAAGCCACTACATTGGAAAAGATCTGGCAACCTCTCTTCGACAATGGCATTCCTACGCTCCGGCTAAGCCAGTTCTTGAGAGGCATCGCTCTCCAGCTCATCGAAGAATACGAACCAAAGGGCAGCTTGGTCGTGACCCCGCCAAAGATGCTTCGTTTCTTTGAGCAAACGAAAATTGGAGACGAACTTTACCCATGGCACCTGATATTTGGTGGCGGCATGGTCAGTGCTTCTATCAGCGTGATGTTCCGAAGGCTGAAATGTGAACATCATCTCATCCAAACTCACAATCAGGAGGCTCCTAATGTTCCAGCATTAACACCACTTGGGTTCGAAACATTCATGACTTGTCTCATACAAGCACATCCGGATTTGGAGTTTGAACGTCTTTCCAAGGCCGTCATGAACATGCCCATTTCCAATGCGGACTACAGGACCGAGCGATTCCCTAAGGAGCTTTCGAGACGCTTGCTCCCGGCCCAGCCTAACCCAATTTCTGAACAGTGTATCATTGCCAGTATGGCACATGAAGCCAACTTTCTGCACTTGAGGAACAGCAATGCCATGCCGCCACCACCAACTTCCGCTCCGCCGCAACAATCGAGCTACCCAGAGCGCGAAAGAAAGCCTTACTCTCAATCGACCTTTTCAAACGAAGTGAATGATGACGACCTGGAAGACTTTGTTCCGTCGGTTCCTATTGAGCGAGAACGCAAACCATACTTTGCAAAGGAAGGTACCGGCAAGATGTTCTCTGACAGCCCACGCGACGAAACAGCTGGCACAAACCCAGCTAGGTCAAATGACGCAGCTCATATGCCTCCGCCAAGATCCATGAATTACGATCAGGGCGCCCCTTCGCAAGCCGCCGGCGGCGCTCAATCTGATCCTCGAGCCATTCCACATACGAAAAGGCATAGGAGCTCCGTGGGCCCAGGAATGCCACCACCTGCTCAACCTCCAGTCGGCAGCTACCCGAGAGGCCGAAGGTCACCACCACCAGCCGCATCATACGTCAGAAGTGATCCAGTCAATCTTGGAGACATCCCAGCCGGCCAGTATGCCTCTAACTTGCACAACCCGAGGCCTCAATCACACTTTGATCGAGACCAATTTGATGATAATCAATACAATTATCCAAATCGTCGCGCCACGGCTTCTGTTGGTGTCGGAAATCCATTTGACGAAGAAATGCAACGCGGCAAGCCCATCCCATCACGGAACAGCCAGCCACCACCTCCCATGGGCCCCAACGGCTACGACTCCGCATACGGTTCCGCTGCATCAGGCTCATACCCAGGTCTTCGTCGTAGCAACTACGATGATCGGCGCCGCAGCATGTATGGTGGGCCACCAAGCTTGAACACAGGCGGCTCAGATGGTTGGGGTTCATTCGCAAATCCAAATAGTGCGCCGGGCATGTACCCACCCCAACAAGGCTACGGAAGCGCAGGCACGCAGCACTAGGAGCGCTGCGGTAGTAACGATTCCCGTGCCAACGAGGCGCGCTCCGAGGACACGACTCGAAGTACAACACCTATCGAGAGACTCCGTCGTCCTTATTTCGAGCGGCTTGGGGTGGGCTCTGTAACCCCTCCGTCATCGTCCGCTTCTTCGCCTGTCCCCGATACCAAGGGAAATCAGCACAACAACAGCAGAAGAAGAAGGTGACGGAACGTTCAAACTCTCAGAAGCGATGAATGCGTCGATCAAAGATGATATTACGACTGTACGAAGACACCCTATGCCCCCAAAGGTGCCAGCACCAATCCCACCCATTTCCGTTGAATACCCTGGCCGACGACCGATGGTCTTGTCTTTTCTCTTCGTCCCTTCCTTCCTTTGCACTTATGAATTTTTTGCTGCTTAAAACACACACTATACCCCCTGTTCTGCCTTTTCCTCCCTTTCTTTCAAGATCAAAGCATAGCATGAGCGTTTGACGAAAAAACTGTCGTTAGCGATACGGAGATACCCCCTTTTTGATTGCAGGTTTTCCAACTCTTAATATGAGTTTTTGCCTTCTCTGTACGCGTAGTTTGGCTTCGGTGGGAATTGGTGTTGTGGTGGATGTTTGGCGGGCTCGCGGGTACATGTAGCAATTGTTTAATCGATGACGACTCTGGCAGTCGAGTGAAGATTTGGATTGATTGTTCCTCCTTCCGACTCTTGGTTTAATGATGAGAACTCCATACGAAGAGATATGATATGATTGTCAGTCCAATTGAAACTCTGTGACAAAAAAAAATGTGTCTTGTTGCATCCCCATCAAAAGCCGTCAGCACCGCTGAAGTTGCTCCGTCAATTTGGAAGGCGTTCGCTCCCACGCGCTTTCCGTCGCGTCTCCCCGGCTGCCGACGCGCGCTGACTTTCTCCAAAACTACATCACCACTTTAAGGTACCAGCTCCAGATCAAAACACCACCACTTAAACCCAGTTGACCCTGCAAACACCCGCGCAACATGGCCCTTCTAGTCGACAAACACCGCCCCCGCTCCCTCGATGCCCTATCCTACCACCCGAGCCTCTCCGATCGCTTAAAGGCGCTGGTAAGTCAGCCAGAAACGCCAACCCACGGCCGAAAGCACTTCCATGCTGATACTCTGATCTTTGCAGGCCGCCAGTGGAGATTTCCCCCATCTGCTCATTTACGGACCTTCAGGCGCGGGCAAGAAGACGAGGATTTCGGCGACGCTCAAGGCCCTTTTCGGCCCTGGTGTGGAGAAGATCAAGATCGATTCGAGGGTTTTTCAGACTACGAGGTGAGATATTCCGGGCTTTCGTAGAATGGAACTTGCAAAGAGGAGAAGGAAATACATCTGCTCGAGGCATTGGGACGAAAAAGAGATACTCGCAGAAGCACACCCAGCTAATGAGACCGGCGAACCACAGCAACCGCAAGCTCGAATTCACACTCGTATCCTCCAACTACCACCTCGAAATTACGCCCTCGGACGTTGGCAACTACGACCGCGTGGTGATCCAAGACCTGCTGAAAGAAGTCGCGCAAACGCAACAAGTCGACCTGTCCGCCAAGCAGCGCTTCAAGGTCGTCGTGATCAACGAAGCCGACCACCTCACGCGTGACGCGCAAGCCGCGCTGCGCCGGACGATGGAGAAGTACTCGCCCAACCTCCGCCTGATCCTCCTCGCCAACAGCACGAGCAATATCATCGCGCCCATCAGGAGTCGTTGCTTATTGGTTAGAGTTGCGGCGCCGACGGTGGAGGAGATCGAGGGCGTGCTGAAGAGCGTGGGTGATAAGGAGGGTTTGAAGGGCGGTGCAGGATTGGAGGCGAGGGTTGCGAGGGAGTGTGGGAGGAATTTGAGGAGGGCGTTGTTGATGTACGAGGCGGTGCATGCTCAAAAGTAAGGATATTCTGAGGACTTTCTGCTTCCAAAGGAAGAGGTGTAACTTGGCGATCCATTTTGCTGACGAGATTTCCAACTTGCAGTGACCAAATCTCAGAGAAGACTCCCATACCTCCGCCGGATTGGGAGGCTCTGATCGAAGTCATCGCTAAAGACATGATCGAAGAGCGTTCGCCAGCGAGGATCTTGCAAGTGCGCGCTAAGCTGTACGATTTGCTCACGCATTGCATTCCTGCTACGACGATCCTGAAGGTACGATCATCAATGACATGCCAATGAAGGGATTCAAGCTGACCGTCGGACACAGACTCTCACATTCAAACTCATGCCCAAAATCGACGACAGCCTAAAGGCAGACGTCGTGAAGTGGAGTGCTTTCTACGAGCACAGGATCAGGAACGGAAGTGTAAGTTTCCCTCCTGTCCTACACATTGATTCAAATCGCTGATTGTCCGAGCAGAAAGTCATCTTCCACCTCGAGGCCTTTGTGGCCAAATTCATGAGACTGTATGAAGGGTGAGTCCTAGTCTTGTGACCCTAACCAAAAGACACTGGAATGCGTGTGCTAACTATTAGATGTTTCAGGCATTTCATGGGCATGGACTTGGATTTTGACGATTGAGGACCAAGCTCGATTGGCGGGTAGAAGAAGACACGCAAGTTGAGTGGGACTTTTGTGAGGTAATATGAATATTAGCGCGGCGTTTCTTGGAGATTCAGGTAAGTGTATATGAGAATAAAACGGACATGTTGAGATCTTTTCGAGTTCTCTTTGAATTCTGTCATGGAGCGGAGCATTCTATGGAACAGAATCGTGCAGAGTCGTTGTAGAACATTAGCGACCATTAGCGACCGAATAGGAGCATGCAACTCATCGTCTGTGACGTTGGTAGGCTGTCTTATGCTCTCTGTCAAAGCCATGTTGGATTATGCACATGGGCATTTTGACGAGCGGGCAAAGGCTGAGAGATTTGCGGAGCAGTCAAAGAAAATCCAGAGGTCACGCCTGTTGCGCAGAAGCACGAGCGTTGCTTCGCGACCTATGCCGGCGAACTATTCGAGAACGGCGAGAAGAGAAGCTGAGTTTTTCGATACGAACCTCCACCACAACCCGAGGCCGGTTGAGCACCTTATGCCCCGTGTGAGCACCTTGGGCGCGCGATCGCAAGGCTCATACCCTACCTCCAGCGCGGCAACGCAGACGATTATGCCGTCAAGCCAGCATCCCTTATAGGTGGTAAAGTACCAAACCACTCGACTTCATCCAGACACTCGAAAGCTTCGAGATTCGGATCGAGCTCCTTGGGGTAATTGTAGCTGAGATGGCAGCAAGGCGTGATCGGTATGTAGGTCACGACGACCCTTGGGGAAAGGCATAGGCGATGAATGCAAGTCATTTGGTTCTCCGGGAAGAGGAGGCTTGCGCGGGAGAGACTTTGGACACTTAAATGTCAGCTTGGTGGAAATCGATGAGTGTGAGTTTTTCTTGCACTGCTTACCTTACTGACATGGTCTTCGAGCTTTGCTGCTAGAATCACGCATTCCTCTTCGGGAATGCCATGTTTCACATCGACCACCCAACTCTTATGGCCAGGGGGGATCGCTAGATGTTGGTAGTAATCGGCGAGAGTCAGGCGTTTACGATGCGCAGATCTTGATTCCGTCGAGCTAGCGTCTTGTGAAGACGCCGAAAGCCTGATCCACTGGACTTCGTCTAGAGACTCGAAGGCTCCGAGGTTTGGGTTGCGATATTGGGGGTGATTGAAAGCGAGATGGCAGGGAGACGGTTCGCCACGGAACGGTTGCCCGTGGAGTACAAGGACTTTCAGGTATGGTCCTGTTGGTGGTCGATTTGGGGGAGTGGGAGTCTCACGATTGAGATCCTTGAACGCGCATGGTATTAGCTCGGTGAAGCCATAATGGAACGGTCCTTGCCTTTTATGTTGCTTACCTCGTTGATGTAGTCTTCAATGTCTGTTGCTAGCTTGACGCACTTCTCCTTGGGAAGGCCGCTTGATAACAAGATCAGCCAAGGCACATGTCCGTGGGGGATCAACACGTCCTCGTAGTTGCCAGGGAGAGAGTGGCGTTCTAGACCATGGCGTTCGCTGACAAGCGAATGCTCTGATGATGGAAAAAACGCTCCAAGCAAGGCCCGAATGCTCTGATGCTGGAAGATGCTTGATCTGAGTAAAGTGCAGTCACGCTCGTAGTTATTGGTGGAACGATAGGATGCGCGCGCGGCCGGGAGAAAGGAACGAGTCTTGATCGCGGTTCGAATATGGGAGATAATTGGGCCTCGGTGGTGGAATTGACGGACGAGCGCACGATCAAATGGCGCCATGGCTGTGAGCGGTTTGATGTAAGTCGGGAATGTTCGTCGCTTGGAGGATTTTCTCCGAAAGGTTTGTATTGCAGTGGGTAGTATATGAGAGATCGTGAGATGGGAATACCTTCGCTGACTGGCAATTTGTTGAGGTTTAGGCTGCAGTGTAAGCCTGAGAGTCATCAGAAGTGCAGTGAATGTAAGTGAAGTAGCTAGATGCACGGGCCACACCTCTCTGTGAGCCCTTTGTAGATAGATCAGACAATCTAGACTACTTCTCAACCTCAACTTGTAACACAATGTGTGTGAATCATGTTGTTGGGATCGGGCAAGTGTATCGAGATGATACCCTTTGAAAACGTGCGTCGCTTCGAATATTGGCACAATCGAATCTTGCTGATGTGCATCCCACCCACCGAACGCTGAATCAACCATCCCCACTGCTGCCTACCCAATAAAGAAGCCGAGAGTGCCGAAGATCATCGATAACTGTCCATGCGGGCTTCCTGGTCTCAAAACACCTGTATGTTCTCTTGTGCGCTCGATTCTCGCGATCCAAAGAGATAGAATGAAGATGCCGTTTTCATTGCGGGCAATCTTGCTGTGTCGCACGGATGAGGACGATACGCCGCATGAGCTTGCATGTAGAGGCTCAGCCAGGCACCTCGCCGAGCACCATCCTGATGATGATTAAGGCTCCGGGTCGCGCGGCCAAGGGGGGTTAGGCGGTTTGACTCTTTGTTTTGGACAAGTCAGCAAATAACGTTGTTGTTACTATGCTCTGTAATTTGCTTACCCTGGTCGAGGCATTTGAACCCGGACTGTACTATCTGCGCAGTGGAAGGGCAGTAGGGGGGTTTTTGGTATACGGTCTGACGGCGGGACGGTTTTATGTCCTCTGTAGGTCGCAGCGCCAGGGGCACCTACCTCCACACGTGTCAATCAATGACTGGACCAGTCCAATATGCACGTATGTGACACAGACTGATGATCCGCCCCTCGCTGACATGGGCACAGCCGCCCGAATACGCGCCACTGCGAGGCAGTGTATCTTTACGAAGCGATAAAGTGTCGAAGAAGTGGAAGAAGAGGAAATCTTCCTGGCTCTAAAGGCACAACAATGGAAGCTCTTGGGGCCGCGGCCAGTATCAGCGCCCCTCGTTGAGACGACAACAGTCCTCGCAAGTTCGATACGGAACATATACGAGCGATGGCGGAACGCACCTGATGACCTCCTCACTCTGGCGGCTTTGTTGGTTTCAATCGGCGCCAGGCTGGACATCGTCCAATGCAGTGCAATAGAAAGCCACGCGCTGGCGATCGACGCCAAAAGCCAACTTTTCCTAGAAAGGCTGTTGGAAGAAGCAAGAGAATGCATTCTGCAGTTTGAGGATATCCTGGTGCGCGTTCAGCGATATGGCAACTTTCGTCAACGGGCTATGTGGGCTGTGCAAGAGAAGCAGAGGATGGA
The DNA here is from genome assembly GCA_001931905.2 of Cladosporium sp. IMV 00045. Lineage (NCBI taxonomy): Eukaryota > Fungi > Ascomycota > Dothideomycetes > Cladosporiales > Cladosporiaceae > Cladosporium > Cladosporium sp. IMV 00045. The sequence goes on along the minus strand of MSJI02000802.1, from coordinate 21,088 downwards.
TAAGACAATGGGAACGCTGCGTTTTGTGGAAGAGCAGCTCTCAAGTTGGCTGCAGACTGTGATGCTGTAAGACGCCATCAAAACGACTCATTTTGATGTTTGTGCATTGATTAAAGGCTGACTGCATCGCAGCAAAGGACAATGTTCAACAATAACGACTCTCAACGAGCTGAAGAAAATGGTGGCAGGCCTGACTACCATCAATCCAGGCGCGCAGCATGCGTTGGTCCTCGCGCAGCCTGCATCGATGGCTACTTCTAAACCAGGTAGCAGAAAGCGGGATCTCCGTTACCGCCCACTGACATTGGGAGATGGATGGGCCTCTTGGGGTCTGCGTGGAAGCATAATCCCAACCTCGCAAGGTCCAAGCCGAGATTTTTGTTTCGCGATGCAGGCCGCCATGCCGCTCAAGCAGATATTTGGACGCTATGTCTTCGTGGTGGCAGTTTGTGTTAGGACTTTCCCGCTTTGTCCTATGAAGTTCAACTTACGCCCACCGAGCTCTTTTGCTTTGGCGAGGCTTGTCGATACCGACGACGAGTTTATGGTGGCCTGCGATCGTGGCGATTTGCTCACTGTTAGGAGCATGTTGCAAGACGGTCGAGGAAGGCCGACCGACGTTACAGATAAAAACGGGACTCCTTTGACGGTCAGTGACGCGGATAAGAGAGACGCAGTACAGTATGCATCCCCACAGTCAGCTGACGGTAAAGCAGTTCGCCATCCGCAGTGGAAGCGTCGACGTTGTGAATGAGCTACTTGACAACGGCGCTGAAGTAGACGGAACTTTCGGACTCATGCAGACATCACCTCTTCAGTGGTCAGTCTGGTTACAACAGCTTGACGTGACCCGGCTGCTGTTGAGCCGGGGAGCGTCGCAAGACCATATCAACAGCCTTGGATGGAACGTGACGTTCTTCTGTTGGCCATATCTTGAATTCGGCCAGCGGTCCATGGCCGACTTCTTCAATATCCTGGCCGATAACGCCGTGCAAGATTTGGAGCTCGCAGATACGACAGGATGGACGGTCTTGCATCGCGTCGCAGCCTACGGGACAGCCGAGGAGGCTTTGGCATTGATTAAGCAGGGGGCGAAACCTGCACAAGCGGCGCTGCCTTTGCAGTGGAATGCGTTGCACCATGCCGTCGATTACGGCAACGAGGCAACGTTCAGAGCTCTCTTGCCTTACTTCGGAAGTGAGATCAGATCGATGACAGACGAGCGTGGCTGGACTTTACTCCACATGGCCGCCTCTGGTGGTCATGATACCATCGTACGCGAGCTTTTGAGGCAGGGTCTTGACCCTAATGCATTGAGCAAGCCGTTCGTTTCGCACATGCCGGAGTCGCTCTTTAGGCGAGCGTGCACCCCGAGAGAAGTGGCGGCGGCGGAGTGCCAGGAGCGAGAACAGCAATTTCTAAAGGCTTGGTGGGACTCTGGAGTTGGCGGTCTTGGAAGTGATATCTACGTTGACGAAGACGGGGATCTGTTTTGTGAGGCTACTGAGGAGCTTTAGTTCTTGATGGTCGCTTGACAACCCGATGTAACGAGAATGATAGTATCTTACAGTAATGCCTGATACCTCCGCATGCATCAACCATCGTTCCTGGGGGCAGATCATCTCAAATAATTGGTTGATAACCAATTCATTGAACAAGTACAGCTGCGGTTGAGATGTCTGTAGAAGACAAGGGAGTCTGTTCGCCAGAACCGTTGAAGTCTGACGTCGTCAAATCCCCCCACTTGCATCATCATCATCGCCATTGGAGATCTTGAAGATCGGATGAAAGACATCCATGTGTTCTTGTGGACCGTATTCTTTTTACCCTGAACTATTGATCCATTCAGATTCACCTTGAGACTCACTCACACAACACTTTCTGACACTTCAAACCCACACACGAGATCAAGCAATCCAACCCAACTCACCTCACACAAGACAGCCCACAAGACCTCACAATGACTTCCAACCTGATGTCAACCGAGAAGGGCGGCGAGCAAACACAGTATGCATCTTCCCCAACACCCAAACCTCTACCATATCCTAACCAACCTCTTCCAGGTACGAGAGCGAACATAACGATGTGATCCCCCAAAAGAAATCTGGCGGCCAGCTAGGCCAACCCGAGACGGCAGTCGACATGCAGCCCGAAGCCGCAGCAAAGCAGAAGGCTGAGCGGGGCGAGAAGACGGCAGAGAACATCCGATACGGCCAGGCGATTTCTGAGACCGGGGCGGGTGGCTTCACCTCCAACGTGTCGGGCAAGGCGGACCAGGTGGGCGACACGTCGGATGCGGTGCAGAGCAGGAAGGCTGAGGGGTATGGAGGCGAGAAGGACATGGATAGGGAGATTGGCGCTTAGGTGCTGTAATGTATAATGGATATGATATGACGATTTGCAAGAACGACGAGGCTCTCGTTGGAGCCCTGGGAGACCGGTCAAACTGGGAGTCAGGGCGTGTGATGCCGAGGATGCCCATCCAACAGGCAGCACGTGAAGAGTATGGCTCGCCTTTGGGTATCACAGTCGCAGCTATGATCATGTGCTGTATCGCACGAGCTGAGGGATGCTGGCTGTAAGCGCCCATGGACACAGCCACAGCAACGTGGCGTCCGGCAACATCGCTCTGATTGGTATCTGCCTGTCTGTAGGATGCCTTTATGCAGGTCGTATGGCTCATACATGGTGGCAAATGCAGTATAGCCACCCCTTCAGACGCCGGTGAAGATGTCTGCGGGCTTTCGTCTCGCCGCAGCAGATGTTGTGGCTTGCCTCGCTAGCCCAGCTTCGCCTGGCCAACGTGCATATGAAGGTCAGCTGGAGAGGCGAAGCCCCAACCAACATGCATGACACTCGCCACAAGAAGGCAGTATGTAATGCCTCAGCTCCCCTTCGAGTCGCTCGAGGTTGCTAGCGCCGCATTCTCCAGGCAGCATGCGGGCGAAGCCATCTCTTCTCACCGGTGCGGAAGCACCTCAGGTGCCTTTTTCACCGGACCTGAGGCATGGGTGAGGTGGGAAGCGTGTGTGCCAATGCTCAGCCTCGACAATTTTCCATAGTCACTTGCTCCGTCGGGGCGTATACAGACCGTCATCGCGGGCATTGCTCTGTTTATTTCATGAAAGAGCACTGCCCTGCCGGGTAGGTTTTCGCACAAAGCATAGTATTGTTTTTAGCAATAGTGCTCCACCCTCCCATTGCAATGTCGTCTTGTGGTTTTACCTCTTCGTCTGGGCCGTTGGAAGTCAAATCATCCGGTCCAAGACCTCCCGCCACGGTTTTGTCGTCGTCGTTGTCGTCATCAGCATTATCATCGTCGTCGTCGCTGACGACCCCTTCGCTATCGCCGTCGCTATACTTGGCTGTCAAAGTTACGACGCTGATCAACACCTTCCGAAAGCGAGCAAAGCCGCGTTCGCACGCCGCCAGGAAGAAGGTTGGCAACGGTGCCTTCTGCCGAGCATTCGAGCGCGAAGCATATCGCGAGATCGATCAGTATCTCGGTCGGAGACCAAGGTTGCAGAGAGGAGGATTGAAGCAAGGTGTGGTAGTAAGCAACAACGTTTCGAGGTCTGATGCCATTGATGCATGTGAAGAGGTCGATGCCGACGAGTAAGTCAATGACAATAGAAACTAATATCAACAATGACATTCATTGACGGAACAATAGGTCGCTGAAGATCATCAACAACGCTGTCAGCGACCAGAATCTTTCACTTGAGGCAGTTGCTACCAACAATCGTTCCTTCTTCTCACGCAACGCCGACATTCACTTCAAGCGATTGAGCCTCAAAGAACTTCAGCAAGTTCTTATTGTCACCAGAGATCTCACTCGCCTTCTTCGCCGCGCTACAACATCCAACCCAAACGCATCCACCTCTCCATTGAAACTCGAGGCCAAGCCTGACCTTGACCTCACTTACCTCGCCAACCTCGAACACCTCCTGCTGTGCATCCAGCAACAGCTCCTGTGCCATCTAGTCCATCGTTGCGTTGAGCTCGTCCACGATCACATCCTCGAGTGCCAGAAGATTCAGGGTCGGTCGTACAAGGATTGGTTCTTCGAATATCCAGACGCTCGACATCCCTTGTCCACAACGTGGCCATGGGCAATTAAGCCTTCGCTCGCTGTTCTTTGGGGCGTCTGCTGGATGTTCATCGACCCATACTACTGGGACAGAGAAGGAAACCTATTGATCAGAGAAGGAGGGAAAGAGATACTTATCCCGCACGAGCAGCTCGACTCGTTCAATCAATTGGATTCTGCGCAAAGGCTGCAGAGCGCAGACCACCGCGCCACTCCGGCCGCGCAGGTCAACGCCATCAGAAACAGCAACAACAGGTACAACATTCACCCACAAATGTTGAGTGCGGAAACACCAGCGAGATCGGGTGTGATATACAACACAACTCAGTCTGAGACCCGACTAGCCCGAACTTCGGGTAAATATCGGCACATGCCCTCTTCGCTCTCGCCGACCAACGGGAAGCCCGTCGCATTAACCATGAGGATGGCGGCGGCTGCTGCTGCTGCTGCAACTCAGCCACAACACACGTCGCCGCCCTCGTCCTCGCCGCTGAGGCCCGGTAGCATCACTGGTCTCGACAAGTCTTTGCATGCTAACAACGCATACCACCTACGTGAGTCAAACACGAGTAATCCATTCTGCCTACCGCATGTCAGCGAGGCAGCTGCCGCCCAAGCGCACAACCAGGCACGCCAGGCAGCATCCAACCTCGGCCTAGCTTCGACCATCACAAATACACCCGCCCCCTACGCTCCTGCCGCTGGTGCTGGTGCGCCGCCGCCTCCTGCCGCCCCCGGCTCTTCCGATCTCTCTTCATCAGAGGCTGGATCTTGGCTGCCTCAGGACGCGAATTTTCATCCTGCAATCGCGTACAACGCATACTTCCGTGGCCAGCACGCATCGCCCTACGAGCGGCAACAGTCGAATAGCAATCCTCATCACACGGTGCACACGCAGCCTCGCTATTCACAGCCGCAATCAGGTGGCAGCCTAGCCCTGGATACTCGTTTGCCACCAAGTCGCCTGCGCTCCACTGGCGGTCAGGTGACGCCCACCATCACAGTCACAATTCCGCCGCAGCCTTATACACCTGACTCCCAGGCTGCGCAGCCTCAGGACTCTCAGCAGACATCCGCGACATCACTTCACGCGCCGTACGGTTTCGACGGCGGGCCCTTCAACGATCAGAATTATTTTCCCTACACACAGCAACCTCCTGACTTCCAAGGCATGACGGACATCGCGCCTCAAATCGGGCCCGGTTCAGCAGGCGGCATCGCCTCGCCCGTTTCCGACCACCTCAGTAGGCCCATCTCGCCCTCAAATGTGCAAATGCCAGATCAAATAGGGAGGAAACGCTCGTTTGAGGAGATGTCGCAAGGACAGCCGCAACAGCCCCAAATGCAAATGCCACAGCAACCTCAACCTCAACCACAGCCACAGCCACAGCCCATCGAGCATCAAAGCCCGCAGCCATCTTACGAGAACTCTCCCAGTGGCGGCATGGAAGATGTTCAAGGCCACAAAGTCCAGCGAAACATCAAGCGGGGCGATCCTCCGCAGGCGCACGATGGCAAATATTACTGTAATTTTGCGCCCGAGTGCACTGGTCAGTATTTCGACCGAAAGTGTGAATGGAGGTAAGTTTTCTGTCAATCCCATATTTGTTAGTTTTCTCACTAACTTGCTCGTAGTAAACACATGGATAAGCACGATCGACCTTACAGGTGCCCCCAGCCTTCATGCGCCAAACTCCAAGGCTTTACGTACTCTGGCGGCCTGCTCCGTCACGAGCGTGAGGTCCACGGCAAACACGGCGGTCCGAAGGAGCAGCTCAGATGCACAGTGACCGATTGCAAACGTCACACTGGCAAAGGCTTCACCAGAAAGGAAAACTTGAACGAGCACCTTCGCCGTGTGCACAACATCACTGCTCCCGATGCGTCACAGCAACAACAGACGTCGCACCTGCGCCAGATCGCCGCTGATGCCGCGCCTGGCGCCGATCTCATGGAGACCCCCGCTTCTCGATACTCCGAAACCGGCGAAATCGAGGAGTTAAATGCTGCCACTCCCGCCTACCCAGAACTCGCGAACGCGAACAAGCGCAGACGGCTGGAAACAGGCGCAAGTCCACGAAGCGGATCTGACGATCTCGAGCTAGAGCTCCAGCGGCTCAAGCAGGAGAACCTCGACAAAGACGAGCGCATCCGCAGAATGGAAGCGAACGACGAGCAGACCCAACTACGCATGAAGTCACTCGAAGACACGCTGGCCCAGCTGACCGCTCAGGGCCTGCAGAGAGTGCCCGAGCAGGCCAACATGGGCGCGAATCTGGGCGCCAATATGGGCAACCACATGACTGGCAACATCGGGCAGTACCCTGAATTTAACGGCAACGTCATGGATAGCAAGCCTGTTGATTAGGAAGGGGCAAGGAGTCGGTTGTTAGGGGAAATACCCATCTGCGAGTTCCTTTGGTACTTCTTATTTTCATTCCCTTGAGAGATTTCGGTGGAAGACTGCAAACGAGTTTAGTCGGATGACAGTGAGCGTGTTGATGGACAGCGAGCATGAAAGGACAGAGTGTGAGGGATCTTGGTTTCGTATCTTTTTAGTTGTTTTTCCCTTGATTTTTCGAGATGGTCTTTTCGCTTGCCTGCAAATACCCAACTTCATTCATCGATTCGGATAGAGGACGGTTCTTGACATTATTGATCTTCCATGTACGCTTCTCACGATATCCCTACTGTATGCGTTTTACCTTTTCTCGATCTGCTAGTATCTCAAGGCAACTTATGAAGTGAGGTCCTCTTCTGCCTTTCTGGGTGGTACACCTGAGGCACTGAGGATGAGCCTCAGGTATGCAAGGTATGGAATGTGTAGGTAGGTTGTAGAGGGTGGAACTTGCAATTGTAGACTTTATCAAGAAAGTAAGAAGCCCTTATCGAGACTTCAGCTAGAGTAAGGCATTGCATGTCACTTTTGACTAGATCTTCGAAAGATGGGCAACGGGCAAGGTGGTCGACTAGATCATCGAATCTCACTAATACCGTACATACCCCTGATCTCCGCGACTTGCATATATATAATGCAGGGATCCTTGACTTTTCGCTTCATCAAGAATCGAGCACAGGACACGACAGGACTAGGACGGTCGAGACGCCACTGTACGAGCCTAAAGTGGTTTGCCCGGAGGTTATCAAGAGCAGGTATCGTTATTTCTTTGCTGTATTGTTACCTTCCTGTACTGTGTCCTACAATCTTTCTGTCTTAATGTAGCCCTTGTATATCCTTCAGTCCAAACGACAGAACATCAAAACAAAAATCCGAGCAACGAAGCCGGAAAGGAAGAAAGAAAATACGTCAAATTCAATGTTCTCAAAAAAAAAAGAACCCCCCTCATATCAACGAAAGAAAACCCCCCTTCCCTTCTCAACCATCCATATGCGCCTTCCCATGCCTATGCCCGCTCAAATGCCTCTTCCTCTTCTCGGAGGAAGAACCACCACCCCTCCCAATCTGCGCATTGACACACTCCTCGCCCTCCCCACACTTCTTGTAAACGCTCAACGCGCCCGCAGCACCACAAACCTCGCCCTCATCGCCCGCGCAAGGCTCACCGCATGAGCCCAGGACGCCTTTCTTGGGCGCGCGCTCTTCCTTGCTGTAAGAGTCGCCGCAGTAGCACTCGCGCGCGTACTCGAGTCCTGCCAGCGCGAAGCCTTTGTCCGAGCAGAAGTCGACACAGGTCTTGACGGTCATAGAGTCGGACGAGGTCGAGGCGCCGGTCAGAGTGCGGTCGTAGTAGTCGTCTGTGGCGCAGCCGGCGTAAGCCCAGCCGGAGGAGGTTTGGTCGGTGAAGTATGAGGAGCCTGTCGAGTTTGAAATGGAGGTCTCGGGGCAGTTTTGCGGGTAAGGGGCGTACTCCGGTCCGGAGGTGGGGGTGTTGCAGCCGGGCAGGGCGTCGAGGGAGCCGGTGAGTTTTTCGTCGACGGAAGGGGGTAGACGGCAGGCTTGCTGGTCGTCAGAGGTGAAGAGGTCGTTCGCGAAGACGGGGCAGTCTTCCAGCCGGCCGCTGTCGTTGGTGCAGTCGTCGATGGCGTTTTGGAGCGTGCTGTGGTCCCAGCCGTTAACGAAGTCGCCGTGGAATCCGTAGCCTGTTTGGTCGCCTTGGGCGAAGACGAAGGGGTGGCTATCGCCGTGCCAGCGGGAAGCGAACTTGTCGATCGAGTAGATTACTTCGAAGAAAATGGAGACTAGGTGCACGGGGTGGGAGTCCGGGCATGATCCGCTGTCGTATTTGCCGATAGGATAGTGCATGTGCGATTTATGGTCGGGGGAATCACCGTTCTTGCCGTCCCAGCAGGAAGGGAAGTAGACTTGGGCGCGAAGACCGTCGGGGCAGCTCTTGTTGGGGATACTCTTGGTTTCGGACGAAGTGCCGCTGTAATCCAAGCAGACGAAGCTGACGGCGTTTCCAGGAGCAGCCTCTGCGTCGGTCGCGTTGCGCTGGAAGGGGTCGCCAGCGACCATGCGGAAATCATTGGGGAAGGCTTTGATCTTGTCGTTGTTGGGACCTCCACGTTGCTGGTAGTAGACGGTCATACCGCCGGTCTTGCCATTTCCCTCGCCGGACTGGGGGACGTCTTCAAACGTTCCGTCCTCAGCCATGTAGTACAGCTTTGGCGTCCAGTAGTTAGAGAGATCCTTCTTGATCGCACAGGAAGAGCAGGTGGATGCATTCGCCTGCTCGTAGTCCATCGAGAAGCCAAATCCATTGCCTCCAGAGATTGTGTGTACGTGAGGCGAAACCTCGCCAGGGAAGACGACCGGATCAGCGCGTTCGAGTAAGAGGCGACCACCGCATGGCATTCGCCAGAAAGCGTTCGCAGTACTGGCGAGCGCTGCAACGGCTCCGATGAATTTGGTCGACATGTTGCTGTACTGCTTCGGTGCCGGACCTGTAGATTGATGTTAAAGAAAAGTGAATGATTCAATGTCAACGAGTGTTTAATGAAACGACAAAAGAATGTAGCCGTTCAAGGAGACCAGTCCAAGCAAACGGAAGAAGGGAACGACTTGAAGGAACCAAAGTAGGGGGTTACCTCTGTGCGAAAAGGAAAATCACAAAGTCATTGGGAGATACGTAGATACGTATATACTGTCCCTCATGTCCGTGGGTCCCTGTAGGAGTTCGGTACGCGGGTACCTACAGACAAAGAGGCAAGGTCGTCAGTCGTTCCACAAAACTCAGTCTCCTCTGCCGTCTCTGCATCACACAGTACAGTTCGCGGTGTTGGCGCAAAACACCAGACCGAACTATAACCCACAGGAGCCAAGCGTCTGTATGCTGCTCGAAAAAAAGAGATCCATCTCCCCAATGAGATCAGATGTGGATGTGCCAAACTGCAGACGTCCGAAGTGGCCTATCGCAGAAGCCCCCTACGACCAGCCTTGTCCAGTCCAGAAGGAGGTGAAGAAAAACCATCGTCTTGCCGTCCTCGGCACTCCCGCTCGTTTACTGAGACTGCCGTGTGTAAGGCTGTCGCACCAGAGCGCCGTGAACGCAAGCCCACTCGAGCCTTATCGCCCGTGGCGAACCTTACACGAAAGTGGAGGCGTGGCCTATAGACGAGAGTTCCCTTCGGTGTTTCACAAGCCGCGCCTCCCTAAGTATCACAGAAATAGGAAGTGGAGGAACAAAGTCCGGCGGCCATTGCGATGGCTTGCATTGCGAGATTGCAGTGCAGGAGGCCAAGGGGAAAAGCTAAAACATCGAAATCCTTCTCTTGGACCAGTAGCGTGGGCACTGGGACGGCGATAACCGAGAAGAGAGATGTGCTTTCATTAAAGGCGCCATGGCGCTTTGTGCGGCGGCATCTCAAGAATCAAGATCAAGCGTTCTTCGTCTAAGCGAGCTGAGGGCGTTCTGTTCTTGTTCAGTCGTTAAAGAGATGAACGTACGATGTTCTTGGATGAAAGTCGTAGGCTCGTAGGTGCGCACCGTACCACGGCCAGTGAACCTCAGCCCAAGCCAGCCCAGTGACACTTTCATCTCCAATCGCTTCGCATCACCCATCGTCCGAAAGTCGAAACTGAAAGTAAACTTCCAGCATGCATCCACGCATGGATTCAATTGATTGTACTTCGAAAATGCAATCGCCAGAGGAGTAAATTAAGATTCACGACCCGCCTTGCCGCCGAGCCCAGACGTTCGGTTCTGCGTCGACGTCCTTCGAAGCACGTGAAGGACAATAGTCTGAAACGCACAAGCGCTCTCGGTATTCAATCCGCCTAGGCGGCGCATGTCAGTCAGAAAGTCAATTGCATTTATTGGCATGTCCGTTTCTAGACGCAAGCGCTCACGCTGCAGCAGCAGCAGCATTGATGTGTTGTGGTGCTTAGCGGTATTCATGTAAGTCACAGATGCACCCAAGACGATTACAACAAAATATCAAATTTCATATTCCCATGTAGCCCTGATTGTGGTCTATCTAGCATATCTTTTTCTTTGGATTATTATCCAGAGACGAAGAGGAAAGAAAAGAAAATTCGTCTCAATGTCCCGGATTTCTTTTCCACAAGTTTCTTGCTTCTCATCATATTTTCTGGTTTCTTTTCAGGGTCGTAACAAAAGTCCTCATCGCACATTCATCAACACGTCGCTGCAACGAGCTTAGATGAGCTGCTGGAAAGCGCGGTTGACGGGAGAGCGGAGGGGCTTGACCTCCTTCCAGAAGTCGACGGTGGCGGCGGCGCGCTTGGAGATGCCCTCGGGAGTGAACTCGAATTTCTGTGAGAGAATGTCAGTACGTCGTTCGAAGTCAAGCTTATTGGTTGATCATTTCTTACCTCGTAAACCTTCTTGTAGGGGCCGGAGGCACCGAAGCGGTTGAGACCGAACTGCTCGTGAGAGTACTTCTCCCAGCCGAGAGTGGACATGACCTCAACGGACATGGAGGGGATGCCGTCGGGGATGACGGAGAGCTTGTAGTCCTTGGGCTGAGCGTCGAAGACCTCAGTGCAGGGCATGGAGACGACACGAGCCTTGAGGTTGTGCTTCTCCTTGAGGGTCTTGACGGCCTCGAGACAGATGGAGACCTCAGAACCGGTGGAGACAAGGGTGACGGCGGCCTCCTTGTCCTCGAGAGCGACGTAACCACCCTTGATGGCCTTCTCGATGGTGGAACCCTCGAGCTGGGGAAGGTTCTGGCGAGTGAGGGCAAGGATGGAGGGGGTGTGCTGGGAGGTGAGGGCAACGTAGTAAGCAGCAGAGCACTCGTTACCGTCAGCCGGGCGCCAGACCATCATGTTGGGCAGAGCGCGGAAGTGAGCGAGGGTCTCAATCGGCTGGTGGGTAGGGCCGTCCTCACCAAGACCGATGGAGTCGTGGGTGGCGATGTAGAGGACGCGCTGCTGAGAGAGGGAAGAGAGACGGACGGCACCGGCGGCGTAGGAGACGAAGTTGAGGAAAGTGCCACCGGCGGGGATGAGGGTGCCGTAGGCGGACAGACCGTTCATGATGGCGGCCATGGCGTGCTCGCGCACACCGTAGCGCATGTAGCGGCCGTTCCACTCACCAATGCCGGTGCTGGGGGGCTGGAAGTCGACGGCGGCCTTCCAGCGGGTGTTGTTGGAGCCAGTCAGATCGGCAGAGCCGGAGACGAACTCAGGAATGACATCGTAGATCTTCTCGAGGACAGTCTCGGAGAGCTTACGGGAAGCAATGGCGGGGTCGGAGACCTTGTAGGTCGGGAGAGCCTCCTGCCAGCCGTCGGGAAGCTTGCCAGTCAGGCGGCGCTTGAGGTCAGCGCCCTCCTTCTGGTGCTCCTGGGCGTACTTCTCGAGGAGCTTGTTCCACTCCTGCTCGGCAGCGGCGCCCTCGTCGGCGTGCTTGTGGTACATGTCGTAGACTTCCTGGGGAACGACGAAGCTCTTGGAGGGGTCGAAGCCGAACTTCTCCTTGACCTGCTTACAGTCGTCCTCCTTGAGGGGGTTACCGTGGACACCACCAGTGCCCTGGAGCTTGGAGCCGAAGCCAATGGTGGTGGTGAGTCTGATCATGGAGGGCTTGTCCTTGACGGACTGGCACTCCTTGATGGCGGCCTCAATGCCCTCGAGGTCGTTGTCACCGTCCTTGACCCACACGACGTGCCAGCCGTAAGACTCGAAGCGCTTGCTGACGTCCTCAGTGAAGGCGCACTTGGTGTCACCGTCTGTAATGTGCTGTTAGCTGTGTTCCAATTTCAAAGTGTACGGTTTTCCTTACCAATGGAGATGTGGTTGTCGTCGTAGAAGGTGATCAGGTTGCCGAGCTGAAGGTGACCGGCGGTGGAGGCAGCCTCAGAGGCGATACCCTCCATGGCGCAGCCATCACCGAAGAAGCAGTAGGTGTAGTTGTTGACAAGCTCGTAGCCAGGCTTGTTGAAGGTAGCAGCGGTCTGGCGCTCAGCAATGGCGAGACCAACGGCGTTGGCGAAACCCTGGCCGAGGGGACCAGTGGTGACCTCAATGCCCTCGGTGTCGTGAGACTCGGGGTGACCAGGGGTGATGGAGTCGACCTGGCGGAAGTTCTTGAGGTCGTCGATGGAGAGCTTGTAGCCGAACAGGTGCAGCAGAGAGTACTGGAGCACACAGCCGTGGCCGTTGGAGAGGACGAAGCGGTCACGGTTCAGCCACTTGGGGTTCTTGGGGTTGAACTTCATGAACTTGTTGAAGAGGACGTGAGACTGGTGGGAGGTGGTGGGTTAGCGGGTTCGCAGGCGAGGAGATGGAGCTGGAAATGGGAAGACTCACGACCGGGGCCATGCCCATAGGCGCACCGGGGTGGCCGGAGTTGGCGGCGAAGGTGGCATCAACCTGGCATTGGTGTTAGTGAGGACTGTTTCTGCAGATAGCAGAGGAGCTTATGACGCAGAGAGCGCTCCCGGGTAAGGTGGGAGAGGGCGGTCCCAACAAAACAAACATACGGCGAGAGTGCGGATGGTGTTGATGGCCAGCTGGTCGGTCTTGTCGTAGCCCATCTTTGCGGTGTTGATCGATGGAACTGTCGTAAAGCGTAAAGAGGAAGAGGAGTGGTGGTAGTGGAGAGAGAGGAGAGGATGCAAGAGCAAAGAAGAGAGTTGAGATGAGTGCTGAGGAGACGAGACGAGACGATAATAGTGGAGCGCGGATCAGTGCAGGCACAGGACAGGGCGACAAGGTGGCGTGAAGTCGCGGTGGGTGAAAAGTTCGGCGGGGGGATCGAAGCAAGCGGCCAGCGAATGACGCTGGCTGGTGGGGCAGGTGTTTTTTGGTGGGCTGCCTCTGTTTTGCTGTTCGATGCTTGGTGGGATGCGGCGGCGGCGGCGGACGGGCAACAATACCTAATAAATGGAGTTGAGAAGTTGAGTGTGAACCTGAGCCTGAGCCTGAGCCTGAGCCTGAGCCTGAGAGCGAATGGTCAGTGGTGTTTCTCCCTAGTGTCTTTGTCTGTCTGTCTGCTCTGCTCTGCTCTGCTGTCTGGCGAGCAATGATGTATGATGATGCCCTCGCCGAGATCAGCGATGTCATTCCATTTGCTGCGTGCAGTCCATAGTCCCTATGATTTAATCCTCCCTCCGTTATTGCTTTCGGCCTTCCCTCCTCGCGTGGCATCATCACTAGCAGTGCATGTTGAGTGTGTGCATGGGATGCTAGCATGCTTAGCCTCGCCGGTCCAGTGGTGTAGCGTCTGTGTTGCTGCCCTCCTCGGCTTTTGCCTGATATCATCTCACCCTCGTGTGTAACAAGACGTGTGTCGGATTATTACTCAACCACTTACCCAAATGCTCGTGCGCGCGGGTTTCGGTGTCTGCGCGGCTAAATCACAAACAAGCGACCACCGTGTTATCCGGCGAGACTTGCTGAGCTGGCCTGGCGCGGCTATCTGTCTGCTGCTTTTTTGGCTATGGTTTCTTTTGCCAATCAAAAGAGACCGTGGAAACTACCTAGTGGGCAGGGTAATAGTTGATCGGAGTAGGTAGTCTGGTGATAACGGTCTGTTCGGCCTAGCAACGTGGTGGATGGATGCTAAAACGGTAGATGCTGCTTTCTCTGCTCTGCTCTGCTTCCCTTTTCCCCTCGGCGGGGCTAACGGTCCTCATAATAATAATGACAATTGCCAGGTCGCCGCGGCTGCAGCTCGGTGGCTCTCTAATCGCTGACACAACCATGAAGACATACCGTAAGCGGCATCCCGCTGGTACTTTTCCACCGTCATCCCTCCTACTCTTCCAAAACAGCAATCCGCGCACTTCCGAACAGCACACTTGCAGTACTTTACTTCACGCAGGCGTCTGATGCGACAGCTTGCATTGCATTGCATCAATAACGCAGTTACCCTGTTGACTGCTGCTTAACTAGACCTTTCGTCACTATCTTGGCGTGTCGAGGCGGCCAAGCAACACACTTGATGACAGCGCATTCCCGAATTGAATGCTCTAGAAAAATACCGATAACCATGTATTGTGCTTCCCAATTGCTTTTGTAAATCGCCTGTGAGAGGTAAACGCCGTCCTCGGAGACACCACAGAAACTCGGCCCTTTCCCAGCAGCGCGCGAGGAAATGCTCACGGAGAAATTCAATTGCCGACAGCCCAAACGCTCTGATAACGTTTTCTCAACATCTGCTTCACAGCCTAACCTCGGATCATTGGTGGAATGAGTCCAATGAGCAGCATATTCGAAGGATCGTGAGATTCTCATTCTGGAAATGCATCTGCTGGTCTTCGATGTCGTTGGGCATCCGTCTGTCTATCGTCAGTCACGAACCGCATGAAAAATCTTGATGGACTTTCTCGGGCCGGTAAAGTCAAATCTTACCCCAACCCTAAACCTATTGATGATGGAACGTCGCTTGTCACTAAACATTGAAGAAGGATGGAGTCATGTTCCTCTTTCCTTGTTATCGTTGAGTAGATGCTTGTCAAGTTTCACCTGTGCGATGGAGATTCACTACTTGTACGATTCGATGGTTCCTGAGGAAGGGGGTGTTTTTTTGGACATAACCGTGAACACCAATGCTCCTTGTAACACGACCGTCCTGCATCTCTACCACCTTCACACTGGCGGCGATCGAGAACACAAGCATGTCAAGAACATCGCCAATCATAAGGATGATCATCCACCGATCCCATACCATGACATTTCGTCTACAGAACTCGGCGCGCGGGAAGGTCAGAAAGCCGCAATGCCCACGCCTAGCTACGCTCCGATAAGTTACATGCCTTCACCTGCAAAGCTGCTTGTAAAGCATGACTGGAACGCTTCCTCACCATCCAGAAGATAAAGACATTTCAGCCTCACCATCGCTCTCTCGACAGGTATCTCAACCATGTCGTTCACCCATTCGTTCATCCATTCGTCATGCTCAACCATGACCAGCAATCGATGCCCACCTCGCCGTGCGAATTGCAAGAAGTGCATTAACACTCTCTATTTACATTCCGCACCATCGTCGAGAGTTAGGTTGGTAAGAAGCGACCGAGAGCAACACGACGGGACCATGAAGAACAAAGAGAACAGTTCCGTAGGCAAGGTGATTTCCTCCCCCTTCAAAATGTCCGCTCCAGATGTCTCAATTTTCCCATGGCCCAAAGCCAAAACACAGGCATTTCACAAGCGAGAGCAGAAGCGACGCCTGGAAAGAGAGAGAGAGAGAGAGAGGACAGAAAGAGACATAGCGCATCCCATCAGAGTGAAAAGTTTTGAACATGAAATTTGAAGTTCGACAAAAAAACCCAACAAGGGAGCACAACATATATCCCGCCGGATGCTCTCAAGACCCCAAAAAGAACCATGCACGCAACGCAACAAAGTCGTCATGCTTTCAAAATGAAACAATCTCCCCAGAAAAACACCCTCAAGTCACCCAGACCGGCCGAATCGCGCAACTCCCGGAACCCCATGCCAGAAAGAAAACCAAAATCAAGACAAGACCCCGATAGTACGAAAATATGCGCGAGGTTCGTTCCCCTTTCGCTCGCGTGTCATGAAACCCTTTAGAATAAACCAAAGTCAAGCCCAACCACACCCCAAGAAATCATCCGCCTAACTGTGGACAACGAGATGGATTTCTTTTCTTTTGCTCTTTACGCCGTATCGCCATTGAATTGCCAGAGATGCAGTAAATCATCTACAAGCCCCTGGTGGAGCGAGTGAGCGGCTGCGTGCCCATGCTGCCGACGCGGCCGCTGGTCTTGCGCACGCTGGTCTTGCCCTCGGTGCTGCGGCGGCTGGGCGACGAGCGCTTGCCGACGCTGAGGGTGCCGACTCCGCTGCCGGAGCGGCCGCCGGGGGTCTTGGGCGCGCGCGTGGGAGAGGACATGCGCTCTTCGAGGGGGAGAGACATCTCGTCGATGGAGGGCTGCACGTTCTCCCCGTCGCTGGTGTCGGTCAGACCGTCCCATTTGGTGGTCGTGGTGGTGGTCGTTGTGCAGGAGATGGCGCGGCGCTTGCCGCTGCGGGTCAGACCGTGATGGTTGGGGGACTGTGATGATTTGCGGGCGGCGAGGGCGCGGAGGGTTTGCTCTTCTTCGCTTTCGCTGGCGTTGTCGATGGGGCCTGTTGAGCGCTGCATGGTAACAACTTCTGATTCGGGCTTGATGTCGAATGGCTGGTTTTCGGCCATCATCTTGCGTGTGCTGTACAATTTGCTGGTTTTACGCGGCTGACCTGGTGTTGGTGCAGGAAGGTTCTCGTCTGAGATGCGTGAGGGCTTGACGTCGTCTGATGAGGTGTATGGGTTATTGCTCGCTTGTTCGTTGTTGGTGATCTCTCCAAGCGCGGCACGGCGAGGGCTCGTCTGTTGGCGGTCGGCGTTGGGTGGTGTGAATGTTTGTCCGTTGCTCGCAAGTCTTCTGCTGGATTGGGTGAGGCGGTTGGGCGTCGAAGGCTGCATCTGCATGGATGCCATGATCTTCTCCTTCATGGTGTCCTCGTACCACCACTCGCGGAAAGTTCCCTGGTTGAGATGAAGCCAGTGTTGTTGCGGTCCAACGACCATTCCTGGGCGCATGAAGCGCATGAACGCGATCATCTCGTTGGCAGTGAAGCCGTGGCGGTAAATGAGGTAAGCGCCAATGAGGCAGCCAGTTCGTCCCAGACCAGCCTTGCAGTGCACGGCGATGCCCTTCTTCTTCTCGTTGATCATGACGTGAGCGAGGTTGACGAACTTGCGAACGAGGCTCAGAGGAGGGCAGGTGCCATCGTCGAAGATCATGTCGAGGTGCTTGATACCAAGAGCGGTAAAGTGAGATGAGGAGTAGAGTTCGGAGTTCAGTCTGACAACAAGACCAACGTCGCGCTCGACAAAGTGCTTGAGCACGTTCTTAAACGGCGAAGGCAGAGTCCTGTCCTTTTGGAGGGCTGACAATGTGGTGGGAAGCGTTGCGTACTGTGGGTCGGTGGGTTTAATGACAGTCGTCGGTCGGTGCTGGGGGCTGGCAAAAGCGAGGAAGTCGGGCGTTATCCAGTTGAAATCACCCTGGTCGACTCTTTCGAATCTCTCGTACTCCTCAAGGCTGAATTCCTTCAGACCTACGAGGGACTCCTCCTTTGCCTTCCATACACCGTACACAACATCCTGGATGGTAAGCGAATAGTCTGCCTGGCTGTAGCCGGCATCGCGGAATGGCATGCAAGGAGGGTCCATCTGCGCGATGGGTGCCAGGGCGAGATGAGGAGGCCACGACTGAATGAGGACCATGTATACGGCAAGCACGCATGCTGCGTTTGCGCGACCTGTGATTACTGTTAGAGCTGTCATTATCCACCTGTATTCCAGTAATCACTCACTTCTAGAGTCGGCATGGCTCCAGAAAACGACGGGCCTGCTGTCGCTGTCCTGCTGCGCAAGCACGTCGTGCAGCATCACAGCAAAGCGGTACAAGTGTCCGATGTGCAAAGGCCCAAAGTCGGCGTGGAAAGCATTGTATAGCAGACTGTTGTCGATCGTAAAGTATATGGGAGCAGGCTTGTCCTCCGCTGCAGCTTGCGATCCATTCTGCGCCCTGGAAGATTTCTTGCTAGGCGATCTCGACTGCTTCTTGGCCGGGTAGGGAAAGGGTGTGTTCTCGTCGGGCTGGTGGGTGTATGAAGCGAGGTACAGGCGGTCTTTGTAGTGAAGAATTGTCATGTCAGAATCGGGCTCTCCCGGAGTATCAATGAATGGAGCTTGCAGCATGCGAGGACCAGATGGTAGCGATCCCGTCGTGCTGCAGCGATTCCATGTTTGTTGTGGCTCACCAGCGATGTACTCGATCACTTGTCCATAGCTAGTCGTGGAAGGCGCTTCCGCCGCGTTGGAGTATTGAGGCATTGAAACCTCGTCGCGCCCTCCTGGAAGACAGCGCTAAGGATGAAAGTGATGCGCAACAGATGCGATTGTCGAGAAAACGGTTGTCTCGTGAAAGGGAATGGCGTGCGCCGGGAAGGATATGCAAGGATGAGGTGCTGGACGCTTGCGCGCAAAGAATAGCTGGTTGTTGCTGTTGAGGAGGGATATGGTTAGTACGGACGACGACGACAAGACGCCTCGGAGCCGGTGCAAGAAGAATGCAAGAGGTGTTGGATGATGATGTTGTTGTTGTTGCGGTGTCAAGGTTTAGGCGGAGGGTCTGGAGTACTTGAGGAGCATCTTTGCTTGTTGTGTTGGCTTGTGTTGATGGCTCGTGCGCACCTGTAAACTCCATCTCCAAAGCAAGCAAAGCCGGCTCGGTTGCCCTTTGCAACCTGATTTCCCTTTTTTGCCCTGAGAGACGAGAGACATCGTTCATAGCAAAAGTCGTGGCATCGAACAGACTTGACAGCATTGAATGGACGTTTTCTTCGAGGCATACCGAGAGTATCTTGCATACATGTTGTTAATCTTTTAGAAAGAAAGATACCTATTTGTCACATGACAATGAAACTGCTGCTTCGACCCTTTCTAGCTTGTGCGTATACAACCATCAAGGCAAAACAATCCTACCATGCACTGTTTTCTCCAATCTTCCATGCCCACGACTTTCTCAAGGCTGCACTGCTGTCTCGAACCGTTAGTCGGTGGACACCATCATAGCCCTGCAGCAGGGCAAGCATCGGCAGCTTCTCTGCCTCTTTGAGCTCGACAGCCGCGGGAAGCGAGCGGTGGCTCGAGACAGCCTGATGTAATCCTGCAAAGCCATCAATCGGCCATCGTGAAGGACATCACACAGATCAGTCTAGATTCGCATCAGCAACGTCACCACCACAACATTCATCGCCCGATCCTGTCACTCCAGTCTGCAAAAATCCAATAACAAGGGAGGTTATCGCACTGCACTTTGTCGGTACTATTGCAGACGTGACTGCGATATTGCCCCAGCAGAGGCGTGCCGGCACACAAAACATGCTCCGCCATGGCAAATCGCAAGGCTGGCTCTCTCCGCCGCCAGAGGCGCTCAAACCATGGGCTCACCTCAACGGTGTGCGCTTTCATGAAGTGACACCAGGTCGCATAGCAGGCAGAGGCTCTGCGTTGCTAGCTTCCAAAGCCGTCAAGAACTCTCCCGAGGGCGCGGAATGCCTGCTCACCGTTCCCAAGGACCTGATCCTCTCGCAGGAGCAGGTTATGGAGCAGGCGAAAGTAGACCGCGACTTCAGAGAGCTTCTTGAAAGCCTTGGAGGATTTGGAAGGGTAGGTTGTTTAGTTTTCTTCTTCAGGTGCTACGTTAGTAATACATGCGAATAGTGCAACCTAATGGGCCATCAAGTATTACCATACTCTTTCTCTTCTCCTTCAACACTCCCTTGCCTGCTTCTTCCATTGCCATCATATCAGTGATCAAAGCTGATATGGTATCTTCTTCAGACTCCACGAGGCGCTATCCTCGCTTTCCTCCTTTTTCAAGTCACAGTCTCCTGCCCTGACCTAGCTGAACGAGTCGGTGTTCATGGTCCATTTACAGAGTACGCGCAACTCTACATCAACTCTCAAAGGGCATGATCCTAACAATTACTAGCTACGTCAAATCACTACCATTGGAACTCCTTCCGACTTTCTGGACACCAGCCGAACTACAACTGCTGATCGGAACCACACTCGCGCCCGCCACAGGCTCAAAGTTGAAATCCCTGCGCCGAGAATGGGATCTTGTCTGCGAGTCCGCAGAGAACACACGCTGGTACCGCATCGCAGGCTCGCATCTAGATTTCGACGACTGGCTGCAGGTCGACGCCATGTATCGCTCACGCGCGCTGGATTACCCGCAAATCGGACACTGCATGGTGCCCTGTGTCGACCTGGCCAACCACTCTCCTCACGAAGGGACGATTGCCATTTACGAAAAAGATGAAGCCAGCAACGCAGTGCTCGTACTGCGGGATGGGAAGGAGTTGGCGGAAGGCGACGAAGTTACCATTTCGTACGGCGACGAGAAAGGGGCGTGTGAGATGTTGTTCTCGTACGGTTTCTTAGACGAAGGCATGGTCACGGCGGAGACCCTGTTCTTGAGTCTTGTTGTGCCAGAGAGCGATACGATGCGCGTGGCGAAGATGCAGTCTGCGGGATGCGCGCCGGGGTTCAAATTGATTGACGCAGGGGATGGAGAGGTCGACTGGAAGGGTGAATTTGTCTGGCTGCTTTGCGTGGGCGAGGAGGATGGATTGCACTTCGATGTAGCGAGAGCGGTAGACGGAGAGGAGGAAGTGCAGGGTTTCTTCAAAGAACATGAACTCACCGGTGGCGCCACTGAGCTGTATAGACTGCTGGGCCAGAGCGAGTTGTACGATCTGTACAGGCTGCGAGCGGTGATTATCCTGCAGCAGCGCGTCTTTGATCAGATGCAAGTGCTCTATGCATCGCAGGATGACATGGAGGAGGTGCCCCACGGGGAAGGCACCGAGGTCAGAGACCAGGTCTTCGAGCAGGCGATGAAGCTGAGGCGCTTGGAGTTCGAGCTGATGGAGCGCGCCTACGAAGATTTCGAAAAGCAGGTACGTCCCCTTCCCTTCTGACCACCCACGATAATTGTTGGCGATTATATTGCGCGTGCGTACCTATATCTTCCGATACA
>MSJI02000801.1:11581-37358 GCA_001931905.2 Cladosporium sp. IMV 00045 | reverse complement strand
TTTTTTGCCGCGTAGACGCAAAACGCAGACGGAGACTGAGGGAAATTGATTTTATCTCGCATCATTGCCGCGATTTCCTGGCATATGTCCCTTCTATCATGATTTATTTGTACAAGTGGAGCATGAAACCTCATCCCGTCGTTTCGCGGTGTTCTCGATTGCGCGTTCTGGTGTCCACTCTTTTTACAATAGTAGCACGCCTTTTGCGTTCTGAGACACCCGCCACGAGCGCCACTGCTCTCCATTTACCTCTTCCTCGCTTCTTCTTCTTCTCTTCCACCAGAAGCGTCGGATGCGCGACGGCAGGTCTCCTCACCATCCTCGCATTCGTCCAGATTCCCCCTTCAAAATCTTCGTTTTTCTTCCTCCATGAGCGATGAATCTCCAAATATTTCCTCGTCGTTGCCTCTCCTTGCTCGGAAATCGATATCACCGCCTTTTTTCGGCGCTTGGGTTTGTTTTGTCCCCATCTTTCCATCAAGACACCGCAGCTTCGGGCGCACGATGACTTCGAGAATCGCGCTCCGTGCCCCAAGTTTGGCTGTAGACTGGTGTCGCTTGCGGCCGTGTGACTCCAGACGAGCGGCTTCTCCGAAGAACAGGCTGAAATTTCCTCGGACTGCCATCTGTGATTGAGCCTTGTTGAGGAATCACATTGTCCCAAGTCTCGGCGATAATGCCGGTTCGCGCTCCCATGGGCCCAATTCAACATCGAAATTCGGACCTGAGCTTGCACATTGCAGGGTGAAGACCGCCCCCTTACATCCGCAGCGCTGGCGAATCTGCATCGCTTCCCGGAGGATAAATCATGGAGCTGGGAGCGCACGCCCGACCAAATCGAACAAAAACAACCTCCCACGACAATCCCTTCCAGACCGCCCACCTCAACCGGCTCCAACGTCGCCAGGCGAATACCTACACGACCCCGTCGACGCAAACCCCATATCCTTCCCCTCGAGCGGACTCCACATGGCGGAATCCTCAAACGCGTCGTCGAAAGGATTGACATCCATAACCAACGAGTCGGGTCTGCGGTTCCAGCCCGGCGTCTCCGGGGTAGCGTGCTCCGGGATGCTGCTGCTGTTGCTGTTGTCCTTGTCGATGTAGGACCTGAATTGGTTGGGGCGGCGCTCGACGAAGGCTCCGCTTTGCTCCTCGGCGATGATTTCTTGGATCGAGAGGCGTTTGGAGTGCGAGCCGGGGAGGCGGGTGGAGGAGGAGCGTTGGATGGGCGAGGAGGTAGAGGCTGGAGAGTAGGTGGCGCGTTTGCAGGAGGCGGGGACGGCGGTCGTGCTGTTGGCGCGGGAGAGAGAGGTTGCGCGCGAGTGGGAGAAGTGAGGGAGGCTTTGTTCGGAGAGGGCGCGGGGGCGGCGGGGCAGTTTGCTCGTTTGCGTCTGCTTCTCGAGCAGGATGTTGGGGAAGCCGGAGATGGGGAAGCCTTCGGGCTCGAGGTCGTCTTTGGGCGCGAGGAAGAGGTTGAGGGTGGATGTTTTGGAGGCGTCGTTGATGGGGATGGAAATCCCGGGGAGAGCGAAGATGCCCCTTTCGGCGGTGGCGCGGACGATTTCTTTGGTGAGCTTCACCGTGGAGGATTGGTATTTGCTGGTGGCGTCGGGTTTGATCAGGAAGTACGGCTCGAAGCCTTCGGTCATGCGGTCTTGGAGAACACGGCCCAGAGCGCGGAGTTGGTCGCTTCCGTATTTG
This sequence comes from Cladosporium sp. IMV 00045, assembly GCA_001931905.2. Taxonomy (NCBI): domain Eukaryota; kingdom Fungi; phylum Ascomycota; class Dothideomycetes; order Cladosporiales; family Cladosporiaceae; genus Cladosporium; species Cladosporium sp. IMV 00045. Next base: position 35,654 of record MSJI02000801.1, on the reverse strand, counting down.
AATCGACAGGCGATCGTTCCTGAGAATACTTGCTCGCCCTGCTCGTCTGTCACGGTGGAGCGGGAGTCGAGATAAAACGAAGACGCCACGAGTCGGTGGGCGATATTGCGCAAAGCCTTGACTCTTCCTGGATGCTGGAGCCATTTGCCAGCGTTGCTCTGGAGAGACTCCATATCATTCCTGCTATCAGGGGCAGGCGGTGATTTTCCAAGATCCGGATTTAAGCGAACGTAGCGATCCGCTTTTTCCTGTGTTCGATCGCGCACGATCTTTCCTTTGAATTTGGTCCAGGCAAACTCGGCGTCGAGAACTCCATCGTCCCTGCGCGTGGACCAGTGTCTGGACAGTCTCCTGGTAGGACGAGAATTTTCAGATGAAGTCGTTTCGTCGCCGCTCGAAGCATTCTTGGAAGTCCCCTTCAGCAACCCAAGTCGGTTCTGACCCGTGCCTAGCGAGAGAAAGAGATCTGGCTCCTCGTTTTCTGGCCAAAGCTTCTTTCTCTCCTGTTCAGCTTTGGAGGCTGGATTGCCGGATTTCAATCCTCCATCAATATAAGTTTGGCCGTTCAGCTCGAATGGTGGGTAGTACGCGGGATCGGCAGTCGCAGCTGCAACTGATTCCCAGATTTTCATCTCCTTGTCTTGTTCAAGCGAGTCTGCTAGTTCATTCCCAGGGAGAGCCTTCGGTTGGCGATAATTAGACATAACAAACGCCTCCTGATCAGTACCATGAGCCGATAACATAGCAATCCGGTTAGTCGTGTTGAAGCTCGTCTGCGAGCCCAAAAGAGAGTCCTTCTCGCCAAAAGCGATCTTCAAAGCGTCATGCAACTGCTTTTCTCTGTAAAGTTGCGTGTTACCCAACGCAGCCGAAATGGATTTCAAGCCGGGCACGGCCTTGACCTTGGGCTTGAAAGCACGATCGCAAGTTGATTTGAACTGCTCTATGCATGCTTCCACCGTCTGGCCTCGCATGCCGAGACTCACGGCGAGAAGACCGCCGAATCCAGAGCCGATGACCAGGTCGAAGAAAGCTTGCACTGCAATCCGATCGCCGAGAGCGCGCTCGATGCCACGGAGGACTTCCAGTTGGACGATACCTCTGATTCCACCGCCATCAAGACACAAGATGCGAGGGTTGGAGCCGACGGGAATGGGCTGTAATACTCCTGACTGCGATCGCCTTGTGCTGGCCTGGCGTCGCGGGAAACTGTGGCTAGATGGTGTCAGCTTCAAGATTAAAAAGCGGTGGCGTTTGCTTTGAAGAAACTCTTACTTGACCCTTGTCTCTTCGCTCGAATGTGACTTTCTCGTACTGTTTTGCCGTTTTGGCAAGGCATTGCTAGTCTACGTTAGCCACGTCGCGTTCTTCCATGAAGGTACTAAGGAATGCTTCCACATGTGAAGCATGCGAGGGAGGACCCACCTGAGTTTCCTCACAAGCCCAAGATCCGTGATAACATCATCAGCAGCCTTCTCGCGCTCCCTCTGCTGCTCTGCCTTCTTGCTCGTCCAATCCCATCCAGCACCCCTCAAGTCTTTCGCCGAGTCCCGGTCAGCGATGGCAGCCATGTCTGTCGTCCTGGCTTAGCCAACACCCTTAGATCCAGGGAGCCACCAAAAACCAGTCAAAAGAAGAAAGGAAAGGATCGCAATCGGCTTCCTAGGGGGAAGACTCCGACCGCTTGTCCTTTGCCGTGCCGCAATCTGGACTACCGTCCAGGCTTTGAAACGGCCCCAGACTCTTCAGGTTTGGGATGAAAGGGAAGTCCTTCCTTCTCGGCCAGATCCTAAGCAACAAAAGAGTGGGGCCGAGGAGAAGTGAGGGGGTGCTTGTTGTCAGTAGTAAGGCAACAACAATAATAAAGGAGTGGCGAAGAAGGATGGAAAACCCTAAGAACAGAGTTGTTTCACGGAAGAAAAACAAACACAGAAGGCTGAACTGCTGTAGTAGTGACAGGTAGACAGAACAGCAGACAGGTCACTGGGTGGTAGGTAGGCCCGCGATGTGCGAGCGCGCGCGCAAGGCCAAAGACGCCTCCTCCACAGAGTAGGCAGGGCGGTGGAAATGAGGAGCCGGGTTCATCTGGGCCATTTGATTATTGTATTCGCAGGACCGCACGGATGATGAAGGATCACGACCAGAAAAGGCTCGCACGCTTGAGTGACTCGGTAGGGCGAGCGAGGGCGGCGGCGCGGGATCTCGACCATCCTACCCCCATCTCGTGCAGGTGGGTGGTGGTGGCCCTTAAGCGCCCGCATTATTGTGCTCGCAATTGGTTGCTTTCGTGATGGCCTTGGGTTTTTGGGTGTCTTAACGCGGCAGCCTCCCCCGGGAGCGGGCTTGGTATTTTTTCACTTAACCTTGTGCATAATAAAATGGCGTGGTCGATCCGCGATACCTTGCTCGCGGGGTTGGCTTTTGCAAGGATCTCTTCCGACCCCTATTTCTTGTTGTATATCCGGGCCTTCTTGAAAAGATTTTTCCTATCTTCATCTTTTCGCTATCTTCCTTCGCCCTTTGCTGGTGCCAACGGGCGAAACGGCAGTTTCCACTCTCGTTCTCGAAAAGCTCGAGCCTAGAAACGCAATCGCACCGTATCGCCAGCAATACTGGAGTTGAGTGAATGAGCACGGGGCACGCTTCACGGGCATCGCCGAACGAGCCCACTCTCGCGTAGTAGCGTAGCGGGTTTGAGCACTACCGGAGGTACTACGACTGTTCACAGTAGGTCTTTTCAAGTCGGGCGGCGCGGCGTCTCGCCTCTGCGGCCCTGACTATCGTTAGCGGCGGCGTAGTGGGTTTTTGCTCGGCGGGCGGCTGGTGAAATAGAAGAAGAGCGCAAGCACATAGCTCAAGATTCGATTTTGCGGGGGGGTTTTGGCCTTTGTTTGGAAAGAGATCAACGGCGTGTTTACAGGCATTGGGTATCCTCGATATCTATGTTACAATCTGTAACGGATCACTGTTCATCAACAGCGATACACACGTTCTTACCGTTAGTTCTACCGACTCAAACACCAAACTCCCATCAACAACATGTAGACACATCTTCAAAATCCTCCACAGACGGCACGAAAAGGCACATGCCGAAATTCGACATGTTCGTTTAGAAGGGAAAAAGAGGACCCAGTATGGGGTACCCTGCTAGCGTCACACGTGTAATGAGAAAATCGCAACGGCGTGACCGGGGCATTATTTAGCCAAGCAGTACATGTAGTCGGTAGTGGTGCAAACCGGGAAAGAGATCGGTCAGTGCTTTGCGATGTCGCGCGAGCGATGATGTTGGGTGTGTTCGTGTTGTTGATTTGACCTGTGTTGTTTATTCTGTTTGAAACGGAGCATAGTCCTGCGGAAACAGAGAGGCTTGCTTTTCTTTCACTTGCATCTCCTGGCCGAACACAGCCCACCACGTGTGATTGTGTGCCAGAAGGGGAGTCTCACGTTCTTGCTGCGTTTTGGGCTTACTCCCAGTGTGGGTGAGAGTGAAAGGTCACTATCTGGCATCATGGAAGTAACGATGAAGAAGTTTTGTTGAGGAAAATACACTTCCGCCATTTGATACAGTGAGCCTAATCCTGGTAGCCATGGCGTCTTGTCATGATCCAAACACCACTCGCAACCTGTAATGCCCCAAGGAACAGGAGACAACAAAACCGAGAGAGAAGAAAGACGGAAAGACAGAAAACATTACGAAAGTCGTCTCACATCCCCCAAAACCAGAAAACCCCATTCATCATAACCAACGAATCCCACCACTCAACCACTCGTCTGAATCCCCCTCAAACACTCCAACCCCCTAACCCCCTCCCTCTCAAACCCCAACACAAGCCCCTCGCACTTCCTCTTCAACTCGCCAGCTTCCAACTCAGCCCTCCACCTCACCCACTCCTCGACGCTCATACCCTTCTCCTCCTCGGTGAGCGAGCCGGCCGCGTGCGCCAATTGCACCGCGAGAGAGTTGGGCGTGGGCTGTGGTGAAGCGAGAAGGACGGCGTCCAAGTCCGCCGCTTCCCAGGGGACGGAAGTGGCGAGTTGCAGCTTTTGCTTGGAGGGTGAGAGGAGTTTGTTCGATGAGCCGAGACGGTTGGGAGTTGAGGGTGCGAGGGGGAGGCGGGAGGTGTTGTGGCTTGGAGAGAAGACGGGTTGGGTGGTCTTGAGAGCGCTTGAGGGCTGGAGGTTTGAGGAGGTTTGGTTTTCTTTGTCGCTTGGTGCTGGGCTGGGAGTTTCGTTTGAAATGCTCCCGGCTTCGGCGTTGGTATCGATGACGACTTGGGGTGAGGCAGCGCGGTTTTCTTGTTCGTCCTCGTGGATGGCGACTTCGTGGACGTTTGATCGAGAGCGCCGAGATGCCCGGCCAGAGCTTCGCCTGCTATTTTCCTTCGATGGCGAGGATTCGTATTCTTCTGCCTTCTCTTGTTCGGCTTGAATGGCAGCTTCAGCAGCGAGGCGTTCTTCCTCGGCGAGTCGCTCCTCTTCGGCAAGTCGTTGCTCCTCAGCAATACGCTCTTCTTCGGCAAGACGATCTTCTTCTGCAAGACGCTCCTCTTCAGCGACGCGTTCCTCCTCAGCGAGACGTTCTTCCTCAGCGACACGCTCCTCCGCGAGGCGTTCTTCCTCGGCGAGACGCTCTTCCTCAGCGAGACGTTCCTCCTCAGCAATGCGCTCGTCTTCAGCGCGACGTTTCTCCCGTGCCACACGTTCCACCTCAGCAAGACGCGACTCTTCCTCAGCCCTCTCCATCTCAGCCTTCTCGGCCTCAGCCGCCAGCTTCTCCTCAACCGCACGCTGCTCCTCAGCCATGCGAGCCAATTCGGCCTCGATCTCGCGCTCATCGCGATCCAAGTCTTCATTCTCAGGTTCCGGCTCCGGCCCCGGAGCAGCAGCCTTTGAGGACTGCGTGGAAGATGCCTTCCGGCCTTTACCACCCTTCTTGGCGGGGGCTTTCTTGCCTTTGGTAGCCTTGGGGGCCTCCATGTCTGTGGAGAGCATAGAGGTGTGATCTTCCGTTGCAGCCTGCGAGGGTTCTTCGATCCCGCTTTCCTCAATGGCGGCTGCGGCTTTGGCCTTGGATTTTGTGCCTTTCTTGCCCTTTGCCGCTGGCAGGGCTTTGGGAGGTGCCGGGAAATCGAGATTGGACAAGTCAGAAGCGCGTTCCGTCTTTTGCATTCCGTCGGATGAGCGCTTGACGCCGCGCTTTGGCTTGGTTTTCATTTGAGGTGTGGACTCGGCGTCGGGCATGTCCATCGACTGGTCCAGTTCGTCTTGTAGTTGGGCGTCCACATCGCTTGATCGTGGCTGGTAGTCGGTTTGTAGCTCCGGAGTTACGTACGATTCGCGGTGGTTGGGCTGGGGTTCAGATTCAGGCTCCGGCTCCGGCTCGACCTTGACTTTAGGCTTGCGTCCTCTTTTCTTCGGCTGTGATTCAACTTGACTGGCGTCGATTGTTGATGAGTCGACCTGCTTGGATTGGCGACTGCCTTTCCTGCCGCCCTTCATTGGTTGCGAAGGCGCAGGCTCATCGACAAGTTGGGAGTTCATTGAGAGTCTGATATCGTCTGCCGCCTCCTCCTGTGGTAATTGTGTGCTGAGGTCTGGATATTGCACATCCATCTCGTCGTCTTGTTCGACAGTACTCGTCTTCTTCTTGCTCTTGCTCGCTTTGGGTGCTGCTTTGGCACGCCCAGATGTCTTTTTGCCCTTCTTGCCGGCCTGTGATGCGGCGCTAGTTGACATGGTACTATCATCGACATCCGGCATGTCATTCACAGATTCTGCGAAACTAGGCACCTCTGATGCTGCAAGCGAGACTGAACTTTGCCGGCTCATTCTGCTCGCCGTGCTGCCTCGTCCCTTGCCCTGAGCTTTGCCTTTCGTCTTCTTTCCGGGGGTGTGTCCGTATCTCTCCAGCAATTTGAAGAACTGGCACTCCGGCTCTCGTCGTTGATGTTCTTGCAGCGGGTCGTCCTTGGGTTCCCATCCGTCCAGACTCAGATTGCAGTAAAAGCAAGTGGCTCCATCATCAGTTTCCAGACTAAGGTCACTGATCCAGCCGGCTTCCACCATCTTTGTCGTTTTGCATCGCCATCCTCGCTTCCCTTCGTGCGTCCAGCCATTGCCGAAGTCAAACGTCCTGCGTCGAGCCTCAACCATTTCTTCAGACATGGGATCGCGGGTCTCTTCTGGTTCGCCTGCTTCTCTCGCGACAGACAAGCATGTTGCCCATGCGCAGCCTTGTGAATGTGCCAAGTGTTCATCGAGAGGGCTGTCGGTGGCCTCCCAACCGTCCAGCTTGACATCGCAAAGGAAACACGCTACGTTGTCATCGGAGCCCGGGCTAGGTTTGTAGTAGAAGCCAGCACGCGCAAGCTTTGAAAGAGTCAGTATCAGCCTTATAGCAATGCAGGATATCAAAAACCTACTTCTTCCGGCGACGGTTTCTGATGAGGCCATTCGGTGGACTGTTGTGTTTTCTTCTTGCCTTGCGACGATGCGCGGCGCTTGCTCAATTGTTGTGATCCTTGAAACGATGCGACACGTGTAGCATACACTTGCATCTCTGTTGACTTCGTATCAGCCATGATGGTGGTCGTCCTTGTCGTCGTCGTCCCGACTCATCAATAGGACGCAGACGATTGTTTGGCGACGCGCGGATGGAGGTAAACACAACACTGAAGCCGAGCCGTTTCCCGGCGGCGGCAAGCTCCGCGAGGTGGGAGAGGGCGAAAGTTGCGTCAGGGTGTCAATCTCACCTCTCCGAGCCAGCCCGAGCGGCAGCAATAGCAAGCAGCAGCTAGCCGTGGCAGCAGCAACACCAAAAGGCAACGGCAATAGAGAAAGTGAAGTCAATTCACTCATCACTTCACTTCCTCACTTCTGTTGTCACTCCTTCTTTCCTCCATGTCATACTAAAGCTATGGCGATTTTTGATTGAACCTTTGATTAGCATTACCCATCACTCTTCTTCCCCTCTACAACATCCCCCCAAAACATGTCCCGTCAGACGCTGGCAGTAGGTCCAACCAACTAGCCATGCCACCATACGTTCTCTCAAGTAGCTAATTGCGTGCGCAGAGGTCGCCGGTATACCACTCCTTGCTGAGCGCCAACTCGCTCCCCATTGGCACCGCCGTTCGCAATTCGCGCAGACACTTCCTCCTTCGATCGGCTCTCCCATCATCCGCTCGCACTTTCACATCCACCCAATGGACTCTGGACGAACAGCAGCAACAACAACAGCAAAGACCACCTCAGAGTAGTTCTCAGTCCCAAGCATCACAATCCAAGAGATCTGTTGGAGTACAATCACCATTGGGCAGCTCGACCGGCACAGAACATCTTAACCAGAGTTTACCACCGGGTTGGGAAGATGACACCGAGCTCGCCAAAATAACGCGATTCTCTGATCTGCCGCACAAGCATTTTGGATACAACCAGCATATCAAGGTCAATGAGGATTTCAAGGAAGCTTTGCGCCAGGTACTTTGGCAGTTCCGCGCGCCCATCCGCTATGCGTTTGCTTACGGCTCTGGAGTCTTTGGACAAAGTAATACCGCTGGCGGCGGGGCGGATGGTATGAGCCCTCATCCCAATCCTCCCAAAGCCGTAGAGGAGTGGCAGAGTGGAGGAGCCAAAATCATCGACTTCATCTTTGGCGTTTCGCACACTCAGCATTGGCATTCTCTCAACTTGGCCCAGCACCCGGACCACTACTCTGGACTGAAATACCTTCCCTACTCCAGCGGCGCCATTTCCAGCATTCAGGACAGGCTCGGTGCAGGTGTCTACTTCAACCCCTACATCACAGTCAACGGCACCATGATCAAGTACGGCGTGGTGAACCTCGACACCCTCTCCTCCGATCTCAGCGAATGGAACACCCTCTACCTTGCCGGCCGTCTGCAAAAACCCGTCAAAATCCTCCGTGACGACCCTCGCGTCCGCCTCGCCAACCAAGTCAACCTCATCTCCGCCCTACGCACCGCTCTCCTCATGCTGCCGGAGAACTTCACCGAGCGCCAACTTTACGAGCGCATCGCTGGGCTGTCATACATGGGCGACCCACGCATGAACTCGTACTTCTCCGGCGAGAACCCCAACAAAGTGTCCAACATCGTGGGTGCGCAACTGCCGGGCTTCCGCCAACTCTACGTGCCTCTGATAGTCAACCTGCCCAACCTGACCTTCACCGACTCACGCACACCGCACGCACTCGGCTGGGAGAAGGAAGACGCCATCCGCCACACAGGCTCCTCACCCGCGAGCGACGACATCCTCGGCGGCGCCGACGGCCTACGCCTACAGCAGGACATGGACCCCAAGAAGCGCGGCAACATGGTCCGCCGACTGCCAAAGGCCTTCCGCACGAAACTCTACTGGCAGTACAAGAAGAAATTCGGCATCCCCGGCTCAGCGTTCGACAGCGTGCTCTCCGCAGCCGCGGACGAGGACGCCGCGGAGGGTTTCAAGCGGCGCGAGGGCGGCGACTTCGAGCGCCGCATCGCCGCGCAGGAGGACCTCGCTGCCGTCATGGGTAAGAGCGTCACGCAGACTGTCGCTTGGCCCAGCACGGCGCAGACGGTCAAGAGTTTCTTCACCGCGGGCATCGGGCGCGCGTGGAAGTATTACAGCGATAAGAGGAGGAAGAGTCGCGAGAAGGGCAAGAAGGACGCGTTGAAGAAGCTGCAGCCTGGTGGGAAGGAGGAGTGATGTTGCCATGGGCCGTGGCTGCTGGTTTTACTTCGTTCTTTGTCGTTTACTATCTTGGTTTTGGGGACTGTTGCTTTTTCGGTGAGCGTTGGCGCTACAAAAACCTCGCCCTTTTGTTTCCTCGGCGGGACTTGGAAACGAAAGTTATAGGCGCACTGAGGTTCGTTTTGGTCAGTTGAGCATGGAGGAAGAGAAAGGTTGAAATATGTCGCCCCCTCGTTCACCCAATTGCATGGACTGAAGGGGCTTGGACAAAAGTGTTTGCGCTGCATTCGTGTATGTAAGTAAGGTATGGGAATGCAAGGAAGTGAGGGTGGAATAACCGAGGGAGCCGCCTTCAGGGGGCAAGAAGGGAATTCAAGGGAAGGGAAGTGTTCGCTCCGTGCATTCATCGGAGTGGGAAAATCAGGAGAGGGGACTTGTCTTGCAGACCGATCAGATCAGATCAGATCAAGTCGAATCAAGTCAACTTTAGGTTGTGTACTGTAATCATAACTGTTCATGAAAACTCGGTACCATCCCAGGCGCGCATGTGGACGGACGATCAGAAGGTATAGCGTCGTTCACGCAGGGTGATGGGCTTTTTAATGGCCTATGGGGAGAGCAAAGGAGCTGCGGGTGTTTTTTTTTTTTTTTTTTTTTTTTTTTTTTTCATATGTACCATAAATCAACAAAATAAATTTGACATTACGAGAATTGAAACGTGCCAATCTACTCAAGATCTCAAAAGAGTTTGACAGAAGAGTAAGAGACGTTGTGCATTGACATTCAAACGATTCGATCATTAAAATAGGGCTCGCAATAGACAAGTCGTAGACCTCCAACAAGCCAACACCGTCACATATAACAATGCTCGATCAGTACTTATACAGCCTCCCCTCCCCCCTCCTCCCCGCCCTCCCATTTAGCATCTTATAATACGCCAACAACCCTACACAACCCCCCGCTACGCCAAACAACAGCGCGCAATTCGTCCAGTGCCCAGTCGGATACCCCCTCTCCTTTTCCTCCGCTTTGTAAATCCAAACACCCACAATCTGCCCCGGCGCCCCGAACGAGATGTTCAGCGCGATCGCCAGCCCGGCCGCGGCTGTTGAGAATAAATTCCCGCTCAGCCAGCCCAAAAGGGGTGGGATGCAGCTGAACGACCCCGCGGCCGCGACGATCAGGCTGCCGTAGCGGGCGGCGTAGGCTTGGGGTGGGAGGAGGGCGGAGGCGAGGAAGCCTACCGCCCCGATTGTGGCGAAGACGGCGGAGTGCAGGGCGCGGGCGTTGAAGTGGTCGGCCGACCAGGAGGCGAGGATTGTCACGATGTAGCTGGCGGCGTAGGGCGGGACGGTCATTAGTTGCGCTTGCAGGCCGGTGTAGCCTAGACCTGCGGTTATGGTCGGCGTGAAGAGGGAGAGGGACGAGAAGGGCGTGGAGATGCCGAAGTAGATCTGTTGGGAGGGTTAGACTATGAGTGCGATTTGTGGTGGAAGGGGGTTTCGGGAGCTTACGTACCATGTAGTGGGCGTAGAGCCTCCAGTCGACAAGCGTGGCTTTCGCATCCTGCCATGTCATCGAGCCACTCTGCCCATGCGAGCCTTCCAGACGAAGCCGGTCGGCTGCCAATTTTCTTTCTTCGGTTGACAGCCAGCGAGACGTTTCAGGGTAGTCGGGCAGGAAGAAGAAGACGGCCACGGCGGACAGCGTGGACGGCAGGCCTTCGAGGATGAACAGCCATCGCCACGCGCTGAGGCCCGAGGTGCCGTTCATGTGGCCCACGCCGTAGGCTATGGCGCCGCCGAATGCGCCGGCTAGGGTGGCTGAGGCGAGGATCAGGGCGACGCGGATGGAACGTTCTTCTGTGCGGTACCAGAAGGTGAGGTAGTCTTGATACATTGTTAGGGTTTCTTGCCTCAGAGTAAGACGGTGGACAGGACTTCAAAAGAAGACTCACAGACAAGACCGGGAAACAGTCCAGCTTCGAACATGCCCAAAAGGAAACGAACGGCAGTCACAGAACCGAAACTCTGCACGCCTCCGAGGCCCATTGTGAGTGCTCCCCAGGATAGCATCAGGAAGGCGATCCAGTTGCTGGGTTTGAGCCGTTTGAGCATGTAATTGCTCGGCACTTCGAACAGCGCGTAGGCGATTAAGAAGACCATGAGGGCGATGGTGTATTGGAAATTGCTCATGTTGGTTTCGGTGAGGAGGTCGTTGCCGTCTTCTTGGTTGAGGACCTTGTAGATGTGTTAATTGAGTTGCGAATGCCGGCATTGATGAGGGCGTGATATGCCTTTGCATTGCCGATGTTTGACCTGTCTAGATAACATAAGAGGTAGATACCTGCGCTGAGAGGAATTATACGTAGGTCTTGCTTGAGAATAAGGTCCCGTTCTGTCTGTAAGCCTTGGTGAGCGTAGGATGTGCTTGTCCCTGATGTGGTTTTTTCTTCATTTGCTTCGAGGTCATGATGGGCGATGGGTGATATGTGCTTTTCGTCCAGCTCGTCAGTGGCCGAGGCGGTGACCGTTTCCTGCTGCGACATGGTGATTTCTCGCGAACAGTGTCACAGAAGTGTTGGGACAAATAAGGCAGAGGACGTTTATCCAGGTGCCCGGCTTCAAAGAAAGGCGAATGGACTGACCAAGAACTAAACCTCAAATAAGACCTACCCATAGGGCCACCGCATGAGCGGCAACATCGGCCCATGACCGACCACCACACCAATGTGGAGATTCACCGTCTGTGCCGTCCGGATAATCGTACGGTCTGCGCAGAAGCACCAACAAGCACACACTCCAAGCATCGATAAGACTCCACGGGGTGCCCCACTCGTTGTGGAGTCCCGTCTTCTTTTTGGACGGTGCTTGCGGGGTTGGGGTCGACGAGGTCGGAGATGGTGAGTGATGGGGTGGAAGGCGGCGCCGAGAGCCGATGGATATTGTGTTTGTTTTTTGATGTTATGACCTAGATTTTCGGAGGATTGTTGCAGCGAGCCTCTAGGATGGGGTGTGGTGCAAAGAAGGATGAAGTCGATGCTGGAGACGCCGCTACAGACTTGGTGATTTCCTTGCGCATGGTCGTCTCGTCGAGCATTCTGGAGGATAGATACCCGACCTTATTATTCCTGGTGTGATGAGCGCAGGAAGGAAGCTGAATTGATGACACTGGGCCGCAGTTCAATCATCGCATCCTCTCACATGGCGTCACCATCAATCGAAAGCCACCTGTTGTGCGCAACCCCAACCCTAACCCTACGTATTGTCATCGGGTCTTGCGCGAGTGATGTAAATAAGGTGAATTGTATGGGACTGAATTCCCTCAAATAAACAAGAAAGCCTCAAAAGATGACCCGACTGCCAGGCACCCAGAACGCCTCGCTTGCTGAACGAACACAAAGGCTTGAAAACCCACGAAAAGCCGCGCTATACATAAGCATTGGGCCAAAGACTCCTACGCGCTCTCAGCCGCGCAGAAGACCTGAGAATCCGTAACGAATCCCATGTTCGTAGCAATGTTGTAGTCGCAGACTTCCTTTGCCCCCAATCCAGTCATGGTCGCCGCACAGTCGCTGATGAGAATACAGTCCCAACCCCAGGAGTAGGCATCCGTCAGAGTTCCCAGAAGACATTGATCCGTGTTGACGCCAGCAAACAGTAATGTCTTCTTCCCGCTCGCGCGAAGCCACTGATGCATGGGCAATTCGGGACTCCACAATCCGCTCATGCGCGCCTTGTCGAAGCGAACATCGTTCTCTGTCACATACGCTTTCAGCGGGTCGTAGATGTCTGCATTCCACGTGCCACGAAACAGGCAGCGCTCGCCGCCTTGCTCTGCCGGAAGTGTAGCGCCCAGCCCAACGTGCCACCCGCCGCCCTTCTCGTGCATCATGCTCTTCTTGAACCCGCGAGTCACGGCCGGCGGCATGACTTTGAGGTCGTGATCGGTGATGCCCCAGTTCAGCCAGCAGACTTGTATGCCTTCTTTCCTGCACTTCTCGATGACGTTGATCAGCGGCTGGACGGTCTTGACGCCCTCACTGTGGTCGTGGAAGTCTGGGTGCACGAAGTAGTTTTGCATGTCGATGATGACCAGCAAGGTCTGGTCGGGATCGATCATCACCCCGCGGTGGTTGCGGATGCCGTCGTCGGCGTCTAGGGTGATCTTGCGCTTGCTGCCGCGCGAGAGGTCGAAGCGTTTGGTCGCGGGGTTGTAGAACCATTGGTCGTCGCCGCCTGGAAAAATCATGTATTGGTGTGATGTTCAAAATCATGAGAACAGGAGGGCAGGGGCAGGAGGGAGGACTTTGGTAGTACCAAATGCGACGTGGTCATCGATGTTGTGCTCGATGTTGATGTCTTTCTCCGTGAGTGCTACATGGTTGATGTGCTCGACCTCGGTTTCGGTCGCGGAGGGCGCCATGTCACCAGTTCAATGACCGAAGACAGGGCAGAGATATGAGAGTGGAGGAGTTGATTTAGTCAAGATAATGAATCCCTCATTGTTTCCAAGTGAGAAGCGGCGTGTGAGGTGTAGGAAGTATGTGTATTGTGTGTAGTGAATGGCTCAGGGAGGTCTGCTCGGAAACAATGGAAAGGAATGAGACAAACAAAAGGTCGAGAAGCAAGAGCAATCAAGGAGTGCTGCTTATCTCGGGATGCTTTACTCACTCAGTACCAATCTACATGTATATCTCGCGGTGTATGAAAGGGTAGGCCAAGCTGCGATAAGGGCGAGAGGTTAATGCTGAGCTGAATGATAAGGGTTCCAACAACAGAACATGTGCGGTAAACAGCCATTTCTCCGGCGGGTCTGATCTACATGTAAAGATCGTCACGCGAGGACGATGTCAAACCGCGTGCCCTTGCAGTAGCAGTGCAGGCAGCCGTAGTGCGGCGAATGATGCAGCGAATGCGGATGCGTGAGCGACGTATGAGGTATGCGAGCTCAGTGTCGCATGGCTGCAGTCAGATGTTGCCTCGACTCACCTCCGTTTGGTGGGAGGAGGCACACGAGGGGCAAGCCAACAACAAGTTTGGAAGGCACGCGACGGTAAGTGACGTGTGTCACGTGACCCGCGGCGAGCCCCCAGCTCCTCCGCGGTTTTCCTCCAAACAACATCGACATCACCCTCGACCTTGTTTCCACGGCCTCGGTAATAAGGCGTTCATACGACTTTTTTTGCTGCTACCACTCTTTCTTTTCGCTCCCCATATCGTCCCCGGAGACTACCTTTCGCCTGCCCCTTTCCTCGACACCCGCTTCCCTCTCCGCCCTGTCTCAGATCTCCCAGAACCAAATAGATCGGCGCTGCTCGGGGAAGGAAGACCCAAAGCAAGCGTGAAGCCAGCTGCTCCTCGCGAAACAACACCACCTCCGTTCGCTCACACGCCGAATCGCTCGCTCAGGAAGCGCCGAATACATCTGCAACAATGGCCGCGCTCGGAGAGGATCTGCTTGGTGTGGTAAACAAGCTCCAGGACTTGGTCTTCAACACCATCGGCAATGATTCCCTGGATCTCCCTCAAATCGTGCGTATCAGCAAAGGTGTCCTCTGACCATTTCGCGCGCTGACGCTTTAGCAAGGTCACGGTCGGCTCCCAATCCTCCGGCAAGTCCTCTGTTCTCGAAAACATTGTCGGCCGCGATTTCCTCCCTCGCGGCAGTGGCATCGTAACACGACGACCTCTTGTTTTGCAGCTCATCAACGTCCCCTCTTCGCGTAGCGACAAACCCGAGGACGATGCAGTGCATGTACCTCACACGCCGGAGTCTGTTGCTGGACATGACGAGTGGGGAGAGTTCAACCACATTCCAGGCCAGCGATTCTACGACTTCCAGGAAATCAAGAGGGAGATTGAGAACGAGACAAACAGAATCGCAGGCGCCAACAAGGGTATAAACAGACAACCCATCCATCTCAAGGTCTACTCTTCGCATGTTTTGAGCTTGACCTTGGTCGATCTGCCTGGCCTGACCAAGGTTCCCATTGGCGACCAGCCCACGGATATTGAGAAGCAGACGCGCAACCTTATCTCGGAATACATCGCCAAGCCGAACAGTATCATTCTGGCAGTCTCGCCCGCAAACGTGGATATCGTCAACTCCGAAGCACTCAAGCTTGCTCGCCATGTCGACCCCACTGGCAAGCGAACCATTGGTGTTCTTACAAAGCTCGATCTTATGGACCACGGCACGAACGCCCTTGATATTCTCTCTGGTCGCGTATACCCATTGAAGCTCGGATTTATCGGAACTGTCAACCGCTCCCAGCAGGACATTCAAGGCAACAAGAACCTTTCTGAAGCGCTCCAGGCTGAACGTGAGTTCTTCCGCATGCACCCGGCATACCGAAACATGTCCACTCGCTGTGGCACGCAATATCTGGCCAAGACTCTCAACACGACCCTCATGGCACACATTCGTGAGAGACTACCCGACATCAAGGCGCGACTCAACACGCTTATGGGTCAAACTCAGCAGGAGTTGGCATCTTACGGAGACGTCAAGTTCACAGGCAAGGAACATCGCGGCTCACTTATTCTGCAGCTGATGACGCGCTTTGCGACCATGTTCATTTCCTCGATTGACGGTACGAGCTCCGAAATCAGCACCAAGGAACTGTGCGGTGGTGCTCGTATCTACTACATCTTCAACTCTGTTTTTGGCAACAGTCTGGAAACAATCGACCCTACTCAGAACCTCTCCGTTCACGATATTAGGACTGCCATTCGCAACTCTACTGGACCTCGCCCATCTCTCTTTGTGCCCGAACTTGCGTTTGATCTTCTCGTCAAGCCTCAAATCAAACTGCTCGAGATTCCCAGCCAGCGATGTGTGGAGTTGGTCTACGAGGAGCTGATTAAGATATGCCACAACTGTGGATTTAATGAATTGGCTCGCTACCCCCGTCTGCAAGGCAAGCTTATCGAAGTTGTTTCGGACCTCCTGCGCGAACGCCTCGGACCCTGCTCGTCATACGTGGAATCACTCATCTCCATTCAAAGAGCATACATCAACACTAACCACCCTAATTTCCTCGGAGCGGCAGCAGCTATGGCCAGTGTAATGCAGGACAAGGCAGAGCGGGAGAAGAAAGTGGCAGCAGAGGCAGAGAAGGCCAAGCGTGACGCGAGGAGGAAGAAGGAGCTGAACGGCGTTAATGGCGCAGAAGAGAACGAGGAAGACACAGAGCAGCAGCAGGCACCTGGTGCGCTGCCAGTGCGGACATCGAAGACAAAGGAGAGCAGGAGCATGTCACCCGCAGTAGGCAGAGACGGGCACAGACTGGGACACTCGGGTATGCCCAATGGAACTTCTGGCTCTGGCGCAGGGAAGGACAGCTTCCTCAACTACTTCTTTGGCAAAGAGAACGGCCCGTCATCTGGACCTTTACCGCCGCAGAGTGCTATCACCAACGCCAGCAGACACGTCAGCCAGAACCTTGAGCCTAGCATCAGCGCAAGCTTCCGAAGAGGCGACACCAGGACAGCAAGCCTGCCCGAACCCGTCGCCGAAGAGGCGGCGCCAGAGGAGAACACCGGTTTCGTAAGTTTCTAATCTATGACTTTCTATAACCGCACGGCAAATGCTAACATTTCCTAGCCTCACGACGAATCCAACCCTGCCCTCACCGAGCGCGAAGCACTTGAGACTGAGCTCATTCGCCGCCTCATCAGCTCTTACTTCGCCATCGTTCGTGAATCGACTGCAGATCAAGTGCCCAAAGCAGTCATGCATCTGCTTGTCAACCACAGCAAAGACGTCGTGCAGAATCGTCTTGTCAGCGAATTGTACAAGGAAGAGCTGTTCGAGGAGCTTCTGTACGAAGACGACGCGATCAAGAACGAGAGGGAGAAGTGCGAGAAGTTGCTCGGTACCTACAAAGAGGCGGCGAAGATCATTGGCGAGGTCTTGTAGGTGCTTTATCTATACTTGGGGCGCATCAGGGCTGCTTTTTCTTGGACTCCTTTCCATTGGCTGCATCTTGGGTGTAGATTGTACTTATCTTAGAGGACGATGCGCGAGATGTTGCCGGGACACCTTATGTGCTTTTCGTAGCCAGAGGGCTGGATGATGTATGGGTGTGTTGATAAGTTTTGGGCGGCATTTCCGCTCTGATTCTCCGGGATGGTTGCTCCGACCGTCCCTGTATACTACTCAAATGAACATTCTCACTTTCAAAGTCTCATTATCTCAATTTTAATAAACAATATCTCACTTCGCTGGTGAATGTGGCACTTGCATGATGTGATATAGCATCAAAGCCCTCATCACGTGACACCGCGCCCCCGTCAACTTCAGGCAGCATTCGCTTGCCGATCGAGCTCCGGCTGTTGCTGTGCTCCACTCGAATCCATCCACTTTCATCAAAACTTGATGTTAACCAGACCCATGCGATCATTTGAGCATCCTGAATATAGCGTGCGGCATGGGCCAGCCGCGAGCTTCGAGGCGCAGAGTCGTGCCGGTGTCTTCGGATGAGGACGATGATGAGAAGACGAATGTGGCACCAACTCACGACAATGGAGACGAAGGTGATGTTGATAATGAGAAATCCAAACCGACAAAGGGCAAATTGAAGCCAGTTCGCAAATCGTCGAGGCAGCAGCCATTGAATCAACCTACGCCCGTCTCATCACTGCAGGATGCTGGCTCCGAGGAACAGTCTAGCAAGGCTCGAGCTGCAAACACGAGACCTCCAGTAAACAGCACCCAAACCTCACCTAAGAAAGGAAAATCCACAAAAGCAAAATCCAAGCCCATCGCTCAAGATGAATCAAAGCCAAAGACGAAACCAATCTTTTCTTTCTTCAATGCGGCGACTCAGCGACAGCAATCCTCTCAGCCCACCCCAAGCCCCGCCAAATCTTCAACACCACAAGAGGAAGCCGAAACAATCGACTCCGATGATGACAATCCTACTAGTCTTTCGCTGTCCAAGGATTCGAGCGTGGCTCTCGCCATGCGCAAACGAAAACCCCAGCATCGCCCGAGCTCCCAGGGCGATTCTAGCTTGCTTCCGCCGCCTACTCAAAAGTTCCGGAAGACAAGCGATGGCGGCCGGACGCCTTCTCTTGCCGTCGTCAATGAAGACAAGCGTCCTTGGGTAGTTCAATTTGGTCCTTCCAACCTGGACGAACTGGCCGTTCACAAGCGCAAGGTCGCCGATGTGCGACATTGGCTTGACGCTGCTTACGCCGGGAGACGGCAAAGAGTTTTAGTGCTGAAAGGCGCTGCGGGCTCGGCTAAAACGACGACTATCGAATTGCTGGCGAAGGATTTGGGCGCGCAGGTCACCGAATGGAAGAATCCTGCTGGCAACGATCTCACTGCAGAAGGTTCGATGACTGCATCTGCGCAGTTTGAAGACTTTGTTGGGCGTGCTGGAAAGTCTTCAGGTTTGAAGCTTGTATCAGCTGGCGATGATGAGCTTGCATTTGACCACGATACGTCGGAACAGTCTGAAGAAGAGCCGGATGCCAATACGAAGCAATTATTGCTGGTCGAGGAGTTTCCAAACACATTCTCGCGAACGTCACCCGCTTTAACATCATTCAGATCGGCCCTATCTCAGTATTTGGCGTCACCGCCTGTGGCGGTAGGCACACCAACACCAATTGTGCTCGTGATCTCTGAAACGTTGCTGTCTACGAGCACAGCCGCGGCCGACAGTTTTACTGCCCATCGATTACTGGGTCCTGAGCTCTTGAACAACCCTTGGCTCGATACTATCGAGTTCAATGCCATTGCGCCAACGATCATGACGAAGGCTCTTGAAGGCATTGTCGTCAAGGAAGCACGCAAGTCCGGCAGACGAAAGACACCCGGGCCGCTCGTGCTCAAACATTTGGCAGAGATCGGAGATATTCGCAGCGCGGTCTCATCTCTGGAGTTTCTTTGCTTACGAGGAGATGAAGGAGATACTTGGTCTTCAAAGGTGACATTCACGAAGACCAAGAAGACCAAGAGTGAGCAAGCAATGACCAAGGCTGAGGAAGAAGCATTGAAGCTTATCAGTAACCGCGAAAGCAGTTTGGGTATCTTCCATTCTGTGGGCAAGATCGTGTATAATAAGCGACAAGAGCCTGGTAGCGGTACTGTCCTTGCCCAACCACCTTCTTGGTTGCCGCAGCACCGTCGAAATAAGATCCCTGAGACAGATGTTGACCGTCTGATCGATGAACTCGGCACGGACACAACCACTTATATCGCCGCTCTGCATGAAAACTATGCTCTCTCGTGCTCATGCCAAAGCTCTGAAGAGTCTCTCGATAGCGTCAGCGGCTGCATTGACAGCATCTCTGATGCCGATCTCCTCTCTCTTGATCGTTATTCGTTTGGCATGCGGGCCTTCTCTGGCTCTGCCACGGACACTCTACGACAGGACGAGATGTCCTTCCAGGCGGCTGTACGTGGAGTGCTTTTCAACCTGCCATGTCCGGTGCACAGAGGCTCTCCGCCAGGTGGAACGAAGGGTGATGCTCATCACATGTTCTATCCGACGTCGCTGAAGATATGGAGAAAGAAGGAAGAAGTCAACGACTTGCTCGAGCTACTTATCTCGAAAATGCAGAGAGGCGACATCGACAACACAAGAAGCACAAGATCAAGACCTTCCATTTTCGGTGAACCTGGCGTGGCAAGCTGGAAGCGTGAGAACAAAGACAATGACACAGACCATGGCGGCAGAGCGACTATTCCTGCGGCCAAGAAGGAAATGCTTCTGGACCATCTGCCGTATATGGCCCGCATATTGCAATCACCAAATACAGCACCATCGTCCCACCTTGACCAAATCCTCGGCGCAACTCGCATCCGCGGCTCCGCTACCACTGCAAGCGACAACAACGACGATGACTTTGACACTTCTGGCGAGCAACAGCAGGACGGCCCAGATGCAGAGCAGCAGCAATGGGCGACCGATAAGCCCGACGCGGACGCCTCCGACCGCCTGCGAGGTACGAAAGCGAAGCGCAAACCTGCCGTTCGCGGCAAGACTGAAGGCGGCGGACTCGGGATTCCCGTCGAAAATCAGGTGGAGAAGCTGGTTCTGGAGGATGATGATATCGTTGATGATTGATGGTTGGGTGTTGTATTCTGAATTCGGAAGGAACATGTACAAGTAGTATAGCTACTCAAGCGCTCAAGCCAGGTGTTCGGCGTTCTTTGTTTAGGTATGTAGGGCAGGGAATGGAAGGACATACGGGTACGGTGCACATATCAGTGGTGATGTGTGCGAGTGAAGGTTCTTTTTTTCCTTCACCATCACACTGACGACCGAGGTTCAAAGAAGTATCTCCCCGTCTTACGAATTAGCCTAGGAGATGCTGTAGAGCTCACATACCTCATCCTGCCTCCTCCCTTCACGCGGACACGGGTGCCGGCAGCCATCGATCCACCATGTAACGGCGGCAAAACAATAACAACAACGCTTTCCATACATCATAGTCACGATACTCCGGACTTCGCCGTAGTATTGAGGAAGAACCGACTTTACCGACCTGAACAAACCGCCCCCCGGGGAGGATCCGACTCGTGACGTTCAGGTCTCGCAAGTGAAGATGCTAGCGAGGCGACGGTGCAATGCTCGTGCTCGCCGCTAGTTTCTTTCGACCGCAAAGCATACAGTAGCACGGGCGAAGAACCGGTATTAATGAGTATGGAGGGCAAAAATAGCAATGCAGAGATGGTTAGTAATGGACACTACCGTATCGATTTGACGCCATGGGACGCTTGCGCGGAGCACGCATATCTCGGATCTCTGAATGCTGGTCAGTGATAGATCGGATGTGCTCGCCAACTTCTCTCCTACTGTAGAGGTGCATATGCATACAGGGGTGAGAGGTAGCCAAGTTTTTAAGAGATTGCAAGGGTTTATGTGCATGCTTAGTATCTCGTATTTACAATTATCACTGATACGCCCAGTGTAGAAGAAAGTCGATATTTCTTCCAACTCGTGTTTCATTACGAAGTGATCATCACGACCAAAACTCCGTCCGTATCGAACGGAGAGCCTTGCAGTTCGTTTCCCTTCTCTGATCGTCAACTTTAACCAATTTTTCCGACCTGACAGCACGAAAAGGGTGCATGCATGAAACGGTGATCGCCGCCACGAGTCCTCGGCCCGCTGCAGGTACGAAAATTTGACACGGGAGAATACGAAAGGGGGATTTTTCTTTCTCGAACGATGAAATTCTTCGGACTGCTCTCCTGCTCGCAATCCGTGGCCTGTTCGGTTGTCTTACGACGTCAATGCGCTTGACTCAAGTCACCATACCATCATCTATCGGACTTGGTACCCAGCCTTACCATGCCTGTGGCGACGATACCAAGCTTTCTCAAGATCTCTATCGCAGACACCGGCCCGTCCGCGGCTATCTTCTCGTTTCTTCGCTTGCTTGTTGAACTCCACTGCACCTTGCCCATAAATTGCTTAGGGCCGGCTTTAGTCACATATTAACTCTGCCGCTAGGCTTGACAGTCTGAAATCTCGCTTCTAAAATCGGATGGACATATGCCAATGCTTACTTCTGGCACCACCATTTCTTCCTAGCTGCCAG
Source organism: Cladosporium sp. IMV 00045 (assembly GCA_001931905.2). NCBI lineage: Eukaryota > Fungi > Ascomycota > Dothideomycetes > Cladosporiales > Cladosporiaceae > Cladosporium > Cladosporium sp. IMV 00045. The sequence goes on along the minus strand of MSJI02000801.1, from coordinate 14,394 downwards.
CAACTAAGATGCGAGGACACGGCTCGTCTGCCAATCGAATTTCGATGACAACCCAGCCGTTGCCGAACTCCAGGATGGTGGAGTGAAACCAGAAGATGCAGACAAATAGGCGGCTCTGCTGGACAGCCCTGCCTGTGCCCTGCTTCTTGCAGGATCGACCTGCAGGACCAAGGTTCGTGGCAAAGCCGTGCTACTTTGGACAGCACGGGACTTGGGGTGATAGTTTGTTGATAGATCGGTCGGGGGGCGAAGAGGGTTACCCACTTCACACGAAGAAACGACATCCCCCCAATCAACGTGACGCTTGGTGCGTGATGTGCCGGCCGTCTGGCGAGTTCCGCACCAACAAGGCCTTCCACAAGTAAGTAGATGCTCGCAACTACACAGCGAAAGAAGATCCTCGTTGTTTCATCCTCTACTTCCTCTACACACCCAACTTTCGTTCTGTACAGCTTCTTCTTTCGCTTGTACAGGGATCCTCTCGTTTTTCTCTTTCCTTGTTTTATTTTCTGGTACTCTTATAATGTTGTTTCCTTCTTTCTCTTTGACGAGCGTCGTGGCGCTCGCCGCCTCGGCAGCAGCATCTGCTTTCATTCCCAGGAGCGAATCAACAAAGTTGGTTGCCCGTCAGAATGACCCCGACTGCTTGCAGGTCTCGGTCAGCTTCCACGAGCTGAGAGAGACGGCATGGGGCGAGAGCATTTCTGTCGTCGGCTCCATTCCTGCGCTTGGTAACTGGGACCCAGCGAACGCAGTTTTCCTTTCCGCCTCGTCGAGATACTCGGACAACAACCCTCTCTGGACGACCTCCGTCAACCTGCCCCCCGGCACCTCTTTCCAATACAAGTACATCCTTTTCAGAAACGACGGAAGCGTTGTTTGGGAGCAAGACCCCAACCACAGCTTCACCGTCCCCAACAACTGCCGCACCAGGCCTACCCAATCCGACACATGGCAGAGCACTGCTGGCGGTTCCCAGCCTACTTCTGCTCCTGAGCCGGCTTGCACCAACAGCCCGACTTCTCGTGAATGCTGGGACAACGATTATTCCATCGACACCGATTTCGACAGCGACTTCCCTACCACCGGCCGCACCGTTCGTTATGAGTTCACCATCACCAACATGACCATGGCTCCTGACGGTGTTGAGCGTGAGGTTCTCGCCGTCAACGGCCAGTACCCCGGCCCTACCATCGAGGCCAACTGGGGTGACTACATTGAAGTCACCGTCAAGAACGAGATGTCCAACAACGGCACTGCGATCCACTGGCACGGTCTCCGCCAATGGCACAAGAACACTCAGGACGGCGTGCCCGGTATCACCGAGTGCCCTGTTGCCCCTAACCAGCAGAAGACCTACACTTTCCAGGCCACCCAGCACGGAACTTCCTGGTACCACTCTCACTTCTCTTGCCAGTACGGTGATGGTGTTGTCGGTCCTATCATTGTTCACGGTCCCGCCACTGCCGATTATGATATTGAGTCTGGTTCTCTGGCAATCTCCGACTGGTACTACGACACCGTCAACACCCTCTCTCAGAGAGTTGCTCACTTCAACGGCGCTCCGCCCACCGCCGACACTGCTCTCATCAACGGTAAGATGACCAGCAACCGTGGCGGCGAGCACGAGAGGACGACTCTGCAGCAGGACAAGAAGCACCGTGTCCGCCTGATCAACATGTCCGTCGACAACCACTATATGGTCTCCCTCGACAACCATCAGATGGAAGTCATCGCTGCCGACTTCGTGCCCATCGTCCCCTACAACGCCACCCACGTCTTCCTCGGTATTGGCCAGCGCTACGATGTGATCATCCGCGGCAACCAGCCTGCCGGAAGCTACTGGTTCCGCGCCGAAGTCCAGGACCAGGCCGGCTGCGGCTCCAATGCCAACAACGGCAACATCCTCTCCATCTTCTCCTACGAGGGCCACGAGACCGAGACTCCGATCAGCCAGGGCTCCGGCTACCAACAGCGCTGCACCGACGAGCAGGGCCTGACCCCTTACTGGAACTCTTACGTCCCGACCGGCCAGGTCGCCGACAACATCACCCCTCTTGACACCTGGCTCAACCAGACCACCTCCTCCGACGGCACTCTCACTCTCTACTGGAACGTCAACGGCTCTTCCCTGAACGCCGAGTGGGAGAAGCCTACCCTCGACTACGTCAAGAACAACCAGGAAGACTTCCCCACCCGCGCCAACATCATCGAGCTCCCGCGTGCCGGCCAGTGGACTTACTGGGTCATTCGCTCCGTCCCCGGTAACCCCTTCAACGTCCAGGTTCCCCACCCTATCCGTAAGTGCAATGACATCCTCTTTGAAAGTGAATCAGTGAGTGCTGACAAGTTTGTGTGAAGACTTGCACGGCCACGACTTCTACGTCCTCGGAGCCGGCCAGCAGGCATGGCGCGAGAGCGACATCAACAACCTTAACTACAACAACCCCACCCGCAGGGACACCGCCATGCTTCCTTCCAACGGCTGGCTGGCCCTGGCTTTCCAGACCGACAACCCTGGCGCATGGGGTAAGTGAAAATCCGCCCCCAGCCCCCCAGCCCTCCCCCCTGCCCCCAAACCATTTCCAAACCATTTCCAAACCCATCTATGTTATTATAAACGCAAACTAACGCCTAAATTTCAGTTTTACACTGCCACATAGCATGGCACGCCGATGAGGGTTTGGCCGTCCAATTCCTCGAGCAGGCCGACAGAATCGGCCAGGTTGAGAGCTTCCCCAGCGAGTTCGACAGCCAGTGCAGTGCTTGGGACGACTATGCCAGGAACCCCGTGTACGCTAAGCACGACTCTG
>MSJI02000801.1:0-11561 GCA_001931905.2 Cladosporium sp. IMV 00045 | reverse complement strand
CCCCCCCCCCCCCCCCCCCCTCCCTCTATGTTATTATAAACGTAAAACTGACGCCCGAAATGTACTACACTGCCATATAGCATGGCACGCCGATGAGGGACTCGCGGTTCAGTTCTTGGAGCAGGCCGATAGGATCGCTCAGGTTGAGGAATTTCCTCGCGAATTCGATAGCCAGTGTGACGCCTGGAACCAATACGCGACGAATGCTGTGTACGAAAAGATGGATTCGGGGATCTAAGGAGATTGCCCCTATCATTTTGCAAAGCATTGTACTTCATCCACACTTCACTTTTGTTAGTAACAGTTCTACAATCAAGTCACGATGAACAGTCCTTGTCACGGAACACCTGAGAGAGCGTATCACTCAGATATCAAGCATCGCCACGCTGATGCCGTGCTCTATACCAATGCACGCCACCGAAAACCTGCTCATTCCGACAGCTCCATGACCTCTCAAGTCACACTTCCATAACAGTGTCAGTTCATTTATGCGATATGCCATGCAGCAGTTTTTGAAATATTTTGGCCCTCATTGGCCTTTCTGAAGTACTCAAAGTATCTTACAGGTCAGAACAAAAGCCAAAATGAATTCGTCAAAGAGAAATAGAAAAAGAAAGAAAAGATCTCAAAGCAAATCACGCGTTACATCAAACTCCACGAAGCTCCGAGAATAAGTACGACTAGCCCAGCAAAAACAGAGTGCCTCACTGCAGCACCAGTGAATGGGACAACGCTTGACTCAACCGGACGAGCTGGATACGATGGAGGCGCAGAGGGAGCTGTGGGACCCGCGGGCTTGACCCAAGTGGCCGATGGAGGCGGGATGTAGCCGCCAGTTGCAGCAGGAGGTGTCCAGGCTCCCGTTCCGTACGATGTCGATGAGCAGTCTTCGTAGACTTTGGTGAGGGTCGGACAAGTGCCTGTGCAGTTTAATGGCGTCGGGACAGGCATCGAACTGGACATGGATCCCGACGGGGAGCTGGAGCCTGACGGGTAGCTGGGTATCGATGTCGACGCGGAGATCAAGCTTGCAAGTGGGAATTGACCACGGACGGCACCAGGGACTGCTTCGGATGAGTGAACATCGGCGAAGAAGGCGGTGGGGTTCTCCTCGATCCTCCTGACGTGGAAGCCGAAGCCTTGGTCCTGACCGGTGGTGGTGTTGTTAATGCCAGTGATAAACCCAGTCTCGCTGCCCTGGATGCAGCCAACACTGCGGCGTGTGTTGCTTCCCACAATGGCCGGGTTTGGAAAAGCGATACGAGGAGGTCCGGCTTTGCCTGGGCCAGCCTCATGGATGTGCGTAGCGGTTTTGGCCGGCGAGGTGTACTCGCCACGAAAGCCGGTCAAGGTAATATCGTAGCAGATGAAGTTCTCCTTGCTGTTGATACTGATCTTGTATAGACCTCTGGCTCCTGGGAGGCCGCCAGTAAAGGTGTTATTGGCATTGACGACTTGGTCTGGAATGGCAACGATCTCGTAGGTAGAAGTGAAGTCCGTATGCGCGTCTGTTGCGTTGCCCGGCGGTGAATATGTTCCCTGAGCCGCTGCAGACACGGCAGCCGCGGAAAGGATGATGATATGTTTAGAGAAATGCATGTTGCAAGATCAGACGGCGGTCTCGTATGTCACCGGTGGCGTGATAACACTTCAAGATACTTACATGCATTGCCTGGGTATATAACTAATCAACTCTGTTTACTATAGGTTGTTAGCCAAGTGGTTCAAGCATTCCAGAAGACTGGGCATTCCTGGTAATTTCAGCATCCAAGCACCTGGATTGGAGATACCAAGATCCTAGTCGGCTCGGTCGGGTACCAGGAATGCATACTTAATATATGAGTTTGTTGGATCAAGAGACCATTAAAGAACCAAGTGGTGCCGTTGATAGGATCAGAGCTGTCACTATCGACATGACATGTTTTGAAGGTCAGACAATCGCCTGGACGTTAAGACCGACACGAATCGAGCTCGACGAGCAAATCGTACGCAGTCTTGTATTCAACCTCACTGATCGAACAACGCGACCGCTCGAATCGGACTGCCACTTCCTCCCCTCAACTTCAAAGGAAACCCTACAAATGTAAACCGACCCTTGCCAACAACCTTATCCAGGTTGTCCAAACCTTCCATATGTGTCATCTTACGTTCGCCGCAAATGTTGTGTGCTTGGAAGTTCATCTCGCCCTCGGGGCTTGGACTAATAGCTTCGACGCCTATGGGACTATTAGCAATAGATCCGATGGAAACACATCTTTTACTAAACCAAGCAAAGAAACTGCAAGCTCACCAAACATCTTACACCCCTTATCAGCCAACCACCTAACAGCATCCGGATGCAAGCCTGGAAAATCATGCTGCCATCTCGGATCATCAAAATGGACCCTCTTATTAAACGCCATGTAAACCAGCACCGTATCTCTTTCATAAATCTCCTCGCCAGCCTTTACGAGTGCCTCCTCCATCTCTCGCACCGAAATTGCCGCTCCCAACTCAACATGCGAGAGATCAAGCGCGATGGCGGAAGTGTAGAAGTCCTCCAGAGGCATTTCGTCGACTGGCGTGCCGCCCGGTCCAAAGTGCTTGAAGGCGTCGACGTGCGTGCCGGCGTGGTCGGACATGGTTAGGGCGTAGGAGGCGGAGCGGAAAGTTGTGTTGCCTGCGATTTTGGGTTGGTGCGTGTCCCATTGCGTTTGGATCTGGGGGTTGATGTCAATGTTCGTTGGAGCTTGAGATGGGGATTGGGTCTTTCGTATGGACTTGACGTACGAACGGGACATGGAAGGGATGGTTGAGGCATCGATGGTACAGTTCTCGGCTAAGGTCGACAATCTTGGGTTTTTGGGGTGCTGTTGCTAGGAATCGCTTTGTGATGGTGTGTGGATCGTGTGAGAGTTTCAAGGCATTGCGACCAGATACTCGAAAAAGGCTTGTGGTCATGATGAGAAACGAAGAACGATTGCTTAGTTCAAAAGCCGGTTCTTGATCTAGACTCTAGATTCTAGAATGATAATACGTCAGTATATGTCGTTGGAGTCAATCGTGTGTGGCAACCTTGGAGCTGTAAACGATCGTCCTGAAGCAGCTGTCGATCTTCGCCCTCGACCTCGGCTCTCGTAGCTACAGCTATATTTCCAGAAAAAGAAGAAGCATATTGGCCCGCCGAACAATTGTAGCTCTTATCTTATCACAGAGTGAGGAATGTTAGGTAATTGCTTTTCCCTTACGCTTGGTGTCTTGATTATTGCTGACGATAGAAAGGATCATTCGCGAAACTCCGAGAAATTGGATCAGCATCGCAAATATTGCGATGAGGAATAGAGAAAGTTTTACGCAAGTAGCTGTTACAAAGACATATAATCACCGCAATTTGATACATGCAAAGGAGATTCAATTCGCTCCATGAGCGGTATAAACTTTCATATCAGTCGTTGGGTACGTACACAACATCGCATGCGCCGATAGGTTCAAAGATCCAGGCACTGCCTGCCTCTGAACATTAGCGCTGCTTATTGACGATGTACTCGCCGAGGAAGTCGGGGTCGTTCTCAAACTCCTCCTTGACCTGATAGGATAATTAGCATTCTGTGTCCGGCGATGGAAACGGGGCATGTCACTTACAATGTCAAGTCCGCCAACAAGCTCGCCGCCAACGTAGACCTGCGGGAAGGTAGGCCAGTCGGAGAACTCCTTGAGTCCTTGTCTCACATCATCGTCCGCGAGGATGTTGAAGAAGCCATAGCGAACACCCTTCTCGCGCAAAAGGCTGACGGTCTGTCTGCTGAATCCGCACTGAGGCGCGGAAGGCGTACCCTTCATGAACAGCATGACGGGCGCGGCCTTCACGAGCTCTCCCAGTCGCGAGTGCAACTCCTCCTTTGATGTACCGTCCATCTGCTCTCCTGTGTACTGCGGCGCCGTGGTTGAGTCTGCTGCACTAGGTGCGTACTTGGAGAGACCTGCGTCGCCGTTTGCCTGGGTACTAGGCTCGTTCTCCGAAGGAGGAGGCCTTGTAACCTTCTGCGCAGGCGGAAGACTAGTGTTGCCAGCACCTGCGGGCTTACCGACGTGCTGTTCCACGGCGTTCCTGACCTTGCCCGCATCGGTACCGGTCACACTGTCGACCACTTGTCCATTCTTCTGCAGCACCACAAGCGGAACCTGGGTGACATCGTAGTTCTCGCTGATCTCGCTAACCTCCTCTGCGTCGAGGCTGAAGAAAGCAATCTGAGGCGGGTTGGTGGCGGGGTATGTGCTGGCGAGGGTGGACAGGATGATTCCCATCTGTTTGCAGGGCTCAGCCCATGGTGCGTGGAAGTAGATGACGGCGAGGCACTCGGCGGGCAGAGAGGATGTGTGGTCGGCGAAGTCGGCCTCGGAGGCTATGGGCAAGACGGTGGAAGCCATGGGGGATAATCCGGTAGACGATCTGCTGAGGCGTGGATTATATATGATGCAGCGACAATACTTTTGTTTGCGCTGCCAATTGTATTTGTGGCGAGGTGGGAGTAGGTTTGCTGAAGTGATTCATTTGGTCGCCCGTCGCAAAGATTCGAAATGGCGTAACCGCGCGGAATCTTGGAGGGGCTCTTATCTAAGCTAATCTGATGACAGTTGATTGTTGCCTGAGGCTGTCAAGCTATCTCGGTGTCCGGGCGACTTTTTTCTACTATAGCCCAAGTTTATCCAGAACTCGTCGGCCAGAACAGACGAAAACCACATTCTTTTCCTTTCCCACCCACAATACCGCCGCCATGCTCGCACAACAACAACCCCTCCGCCAGATCAAACCGAAAAATGCGCGCACCAAGCGCTTTTTGGAAAACAAGGCGCCGCTTGTGAACGAGAACCCGCGCACCGCACTCTTTTTGAAGTACACCTCGACCTCGGAGATCCTCAACCTTGTCATGACCGACCTGCACTCTCTCAAGCGTCCCTTGGGCATCAAGTTCAACAAGAAGAACGACATCCACCCCTTCGAGAACCCTGCGAGCTTGGAATTCTTCAGCGAAAAGAACGATGCTTCCATGATGGTCTTCGCCAGCCACAGCAAGAAGCGCCCTCACTGCATGACTATCGTTCGCATGTTTGACTGGAAGGTTCTCGATATGCTGGAGCTCCTGATCGAGCCGGAGACTCTGCGCACATTGTCACAGTTCAAGAATGAGAAGGCGCGCGTTGGCCTCAAGCCGCTGATCTCTTTCTCCGGCAGCGCATTCGAGAGCCCTACGGAGAATGCATACACCCTTGCGAAATCCATGTTCCTGGATCTGTTCAAGGGTCCGGATGTTGAGAAGGTCGATGTGGAGGGTCTGCAATACATCATGAACTTTTCCGTGGAAGAGGAGGAGAATGAGGAGGTCAAGCCTGTGATCCACCTGCGATGCTACTTGATCAGGACAAAGAAGGCTGGAGGAAGCTTGCCTAAGGTCGACGTTGAAGAGATGGGCCCCAGAATCGACTTCAGGGTTGGCAGGACCAAGGAGGCAGACACCGACATGATGAAGGAGGCCATGCGCAAGCCCAAGAGCACAGAGGTAAGCTACGCAAAGTACACGCGTGCCATCAGAGCTTTAACTAACACCTTCCCAGGCCAAGACAAAGAAGAACATCGAGACCGACATCATCGGCGACAAGATCGGCCGCATCCACACCGGCAAGCAGGACCTCAGCCAGCTGCAGACGAGGAAGATGAAGGGTCTCAAGCGCAGCAGAGACGTGCCGGACGACGAGGACGCCTTCGCCGGCGCCGACGACTTCCCCAATGGCGCCGACAAGAAGGCCCGTCTCGACGAGGCATGAGCGTTCTAGATCGCCGGTGTTCCTTTCCTTCCGTCTTGCGTTTTGAGCGTGGCGTTGGTGGGCTGTGTGTAAAAAAGAATCAAATGTATTGCTACTATGGGCGACTGCTGGAAGTGAACGTTTCGTCGATATTGAATTGCTTTGAACACCACTCTTGGTCATCTTGAAGTCTCCGCACGAATCAAAACCCGGTTTTGCTTTGCAAACCGATTATTCTACCATATGATTGTTAATACTACAAAAATCCATCACGTACACGAAAGCATTCGACTTTATTCGTCCACTGTAAAAATATAGCGTCTAAACCAGACGAAATCCTCCATCTGCCAGCTATACCCAACTCGACCAAAGATAGTTTTCAGAATTGCATCAAAAATCGTAAGAATAAACGTGAGAGTCGTCATCATTAATGCACTACAGATTGTAAACTCCTTGTCCGAGAACAAAATCTTTGCTTAAAAGGAAACCATTAACCAAACACCAGCGCCCTAACCTCAATACTCTCGCGCCCCGGCCAGGACTCCTTCGTCCTGGGGTCAACGAATGCAGAATGCGGCGTACGCGCCCCATTCTGGCTATCGTAGCACTGCAGCAAGATCCTCTCATCGTTCTTCATCCCACTAAGGTAGTGCCACTTGCCCTGCGGCGAGTACTTAACACCAGCGGTCTCGCCCACACGGTGCGGGTAGCGGTGCTGCACGCCGACGATCTGGTCATCCGGCACGGTCTGCGAGTCCGCGTAGGCGAGTGGCGAAGCGACTACGGGACCATTGAGGGGACGCCAGACGTTGATGAGTCGCACGCGAGACTTCAGGAGAGTCTCTGCCTCGTCGCCCATGTGGTACTTTACTCGAAGCTCGGCGCTGGCGCGGGTCTGGTCGATGTGCGCGCGTGTGACGGGAGCTCTTGGCGCGTCTGGATGCGAGCGGCGGACTGTGTGGTCGAAGATGAAGATTCTGTTCGCACCTGGGACGTTGTCAAGCAGTGTCTTTTCGATTTCAGGGTAGTAGTTCGTCTTGATGCTGTCGTCGTCGGTGAACTCCTTCTCTACACTGGCTGGGAGGTTCTGGAGCACACCAAAGCCGTTGACGTCGAAGTTATACTCTGATTCGCGGCCTCGGATGTCGTGGATTGTCACTTCGTGGGCGTCTTCGCTGTAGTTTCGCTGAGGCTCTCCAGGTGGCGGATTCTCCACGTAGTTGAAAGGTGCGGATCCATCAAGCGGTGGCGCATAGAAAGTCAGAGAGGTGTTGACGGGGCCGCGAGGGATCTCTATGGGTTCTGAGGAGTTGACGCCAAAGTTGACTGACTGCTGAGTCTGTGTTGTTGTGGTCGCCATGGCTGTATTGCTTGTGTTTTGAAACAGTAATGCCGAGGTTGTCGATTCGTTGGCGCAATGCTATGAGTTTGGTTGTGAAGATGATGTAGTGAAACAATTCAAGAATCTAAAGCAATTCCGTAGAGGTCTATATATACGCAAACCTAAGAGATCCGCCATACTCAAAGACTCTATGTATTTGTAAGGTCGAAGAACCAAGTACCGACAAACGTCATCCGTCTCACCGAGTTCGTAGGCGGCTGTGGCGTTGTCTTCAATGCGGAGAACGGCATGTCGACGAATCACCTTCCAGCTGCTTAAATCAGCGCTTCTAATCTGTATGTATGTCGATGCTATTGCGTGCTCGCAGGCTTGGAAATAGGCCGGATGAGAGTGCCGTGTGAGTGGTAATGAATAGGTCCTCTGTCCTGTGCTTGATCACCAGCTTAGTAAAGGGGGCGAGGGGCGTTCGAAACTTGGAGGATCTTCCTTGAGAAATATATGATGACCTTGTTTTGCCGTCAGTCGAGCAAGAGTGCCATGCGTTCTGTACCTTACATTGTCGTTGTGGATATCAATCAATTGGTCGTTTATCTTGAGACGCGCAGCATGTGTCGTCCAATGTACTTCCCCCCATGGATACATGTATGAGAGAAGCCATTTTCTTTTTTCCATCCTCACATGCTGAGTTCTAACTGAGCATTGGAAGCCCGACCGTAATTGATCAATCTTACTGCATACAGCTTGCATATCTGCACAATCATTCATACCATTATGGTTCATCGGTCCATTGGGCGTAGAGGGCAAGCCTGTACGTGGTGATTTATCAGCAGCTGTGCAATTGTGGATTTGAACCTCGGCTGTTTCATGATTCGCGATGGAGAAAAGTGTCGTGTCACTATCAAGATGCCCCATGTCGTCCCAGCGAGCCTAGGTAGATTTTTCAGCCAGTATATATAGGTATCTCAATTGACTTTGAACAGATCTACCACTTTCAATTAAATTCAATCGCCATCTACCAACGCTGCTCTAACGCCAACTTCAACCTCAATCACTCGGATAGGATACCTAAGGTCTCCACACCAACCAGCTTCAACTTCAAGCGAATCAACACAAACCAGGCAATCATGGTTCAGACCCGCCAATGGATTCTCAGCAACAGGCCTTCTGGCCTCCCTGTCCTGGATGGACCCGACGCGACCTTCACTCTTCAGAACGCAGAGCTTGGTCCTGTGGAGAACGACCACATTCTGGTCAAGACCACCTTCCTGTCCAACGACCCTGCCCAGCGTGGCTGGCTTCGCGATCTTGAAGACCCATCTCGTCTTTACGTGCCTCCGGTTCAGGTCGGCTCGGTGATGCGCGCTCGTGGTCTCGCAGAAGTCATTGAGTCATCCTCCTCCAAATTCAACAAGGGCGACGTCGTGATCGCACCCACCGGATGGTCAGAGCAGCTTGTCGTCCCCGCAAGCGCCTGCCAGAGTGCACTTCCACTCCCCAAGGACCTGAATGTCACTCACTACCTCGGTGCGCTTGGTCTCACTGGTCTGACCGCCTACTTCGGTTTGACCGGCGTTGCGCGTGCTGCCAAGGACGACGTAGTGGTCATCTCCGGCGCTGCAGGTGCCACTGGCAGCATGGCCGTCCAGATCTCCAAGAACCTGCTCGGATGTAAGCGTGTGATCGGTATTGCTGGTTCGGACTCCAAGTGCCGCTGGGTTGAGTCTCTCGGTGCCGATGTCTGCCTGAACTACAAGTCCGCCTCTTTCGCCTCGGACCTCAAGAAGGAGACCCCGGACTTCGCCGACGTGTACTTCGACAACGTCGGTGGCGAGATCTTGGACTTGATGCTCACTCGTATGGCTAGGAACGGTCGTGTTGCTGCCTGCGGTGCGATCTCCAACTACAACAGCTCTGGCGAGGCCATTACTGGGTTGAAGAACTGGTTCGAGGTTGTCAGCATGAGGATTGAGATCAAGGGTTTCATCGTTCTGGACTTCGCCGCCAAGTTCGCTGAGGCTATTGACCTGCTCAAGAAGGGAGTTGAGGACGGCAAGCTGCAGGTCGGCGACGAAGGCGAGCACATTGTCGAGGCTGGCTTCGAAAGTGTGCCTAAGGTCTGGATGGGACTTTTCGAGGGTTCCAACCAGGGCAAGCTGCTCACGAAGATCAAGTGATTGACACACTGAGAGTCTTTGCAATTGATCTTCGAAGAATCCATCATCGTTGCGCTATATTCTCTTCCTCGTATTCTTCGATCCTCCCGTGGCAACCACATCTATCTTGTGCTCTTCTCCCACATCAAAAGACATCCACAAGCAACACTTTCAAAAAGCCATTCTCCTTCGCCAAAGTCTTTGGAAACCACATGCCCTCATACAAGGTGTAGACAGCCAATGCCTGACGATTCTGGTGATGGTGTGGGATCCTGCCTTGTCTTTTGGCATAGACCAAGTCGACGATGTTGATGTTGGCGCGCTTGAGGTTCTGCTGAAAGTCAGAAATTGTGACCATGGGCTACCGACGAGAGCTTCCACCGATACTGTATCTTACTCTTTTGCACTGTCTGATCGAGGGTCCTTCATTGACACCACAGTCATCGCAAAGACGTTTCCAGCCATCCAGCCTGGTTTCGTCGACGCCGTAGTTCATGTCGAACTCGTCGAGCATGGCTCTGTAGTTGTGCCGAGTTTTCCTAACCATCGCGACGTATTGTTGAAGTGCGGATTTCGTCTTTGGTCCGATAAGTGAAGATTGTAATAATAAGGCGGTGCTTGGACATCTTGAGATTCTATGACAAGCAAAGACTCAAAGTGCTTCACCAGCAATCGTTTGTATCAAACAAGATGTGATGAATCTTTGTTCGCGCCTGCAGATAACCGCGTGTGCTATGCGGTATGTTGTTTAGCCGATCTTTCAAGGCCACCAAGGCATAGCAACTTGTTCAACTTTCCGGTATTTGCGAAGACTGATTTAGTGCCATGGTTCGCCTACTAGGTATAAATAAGTCTTTGAATTGGTGATAGCATCGGTACAAGCAGATGCCAGAGAGCGTTTGCGCAAACGCAAAGCCGATAGATGCTTGTGTGTGATAGTAGAATGTTTTCAATGCCTCAACGCACGTGTGGGGATAGACTATACCGGCCCCTCGTATTCCTTAGGCTCACCAAACATCCTTGTTCATTGCTGTTTAATCCGTGTAGAATCGCTTTATTTTATGCCTCTTCTATATATCCCAAGTTAATCTTATGTCTGTGTCGTGCAAGCTCATACTAGCAAGATGATGATCATGGTAGATCTTTACTGTCGCCGCGCAAAACTGGAACATTGGTCATTATTGTTGTCGAGTATGAGCAGGCCAGAGTCATCGATAGTGTTGTGTCTTGGTAAACTCCGGTTGTGAGAACGGCGCGTGGATGTATGTAATCCACAGGCTGTCGCAAATATTTGACTTTGCCTGAGGCACACATGAGGCACACAGGCTTCGTTTCTTATATCGACCACCTCTGAAGCTTAAAGCTTCTACACATGCGAGACATGATACTGTGGATATCAAAGGCCCATGTTGGTGACACAGATCTGCATGAGACAGTCTTACACTAATCACGAGATCACCTGGAGAAGGTCCAAACATATGGAGTGATCTGCTCCTCAGCACGTGGAACCAGTCCCAGTCTCGATGATCCACAACACACGGCGGGAAGATCAGACCTCAAGAAGCAGAGGTACAGGATGGCGCGCGCGTTGATTGCTACCGAAAAACGTCGAACAAACGAACTTCACAGGTGTATCGATGGCGTTCTATACGTCCAGGGCAGAATGGTCTCTGTGCAGTCGGCCCTTTTTCAGCATCAAAAGATTGCGCATCATCCTGATGCTGCGAAATCCCCCTGGGGCTCCCACCATCAACACCCCAGAACTCAGCTCCAGGTTTGACCCGCAGACCCTCCCCAACTGCCAGTGGAGGCGATCTGTCTCTTGCCGCTACCTTTCGCTGCATTCAGGAAAACCACACATGCCAAAGGTTGAGGACTTGCAGCGACATGCAGCACTGGACGAGCGATGCACGCCGCGGCGCGTGACTCGCCTCGCGGTTCTCGCGATCCGAGGTGCGACATTAAGGACCACAGATCGATTGTTGTAGCGACGTCCAAACACCACTTACAGGCGGTGATTACCGATTGTAGGATTACCGATTGTACTCACGGAGAACGATGACACGGAGACGGAATTGACCGAAAGTAGTTGCTAACCCTTGAGACACTTAAGAGCGCAACTTGGCGACGCAACCCCTTGGGCATGTGATGGGTATCCACCTCTCTCGTGATGGTCGTGTGGAGCCTTCCTTGCGTGAGCCAAACGGCGGACCTACTTCTACTTCTGCGCAGAAATACCATACGAACACAGCGAATATGGGAAGCGAGCACGAGGTTTGGCATCG